>JAPMIB010000163.1:0-294418 GCA_034770305.1 Trichogramma dendrolimi | reverse complement strand
AAAAATACGATTTCTAGTATTTTTTCCACTCTGATAACATAATTGTATAATTCCAGGTGGTGAATCGTTATAACCTCGTTCCTGGTTATTTGTGAAACCAGATTCACAGTGCAAACCATAGTTTACCCTCCTAAAGTGTAGGTAAAGATGGAAAAAAAGGGTGAAAAAACTCAAATAACCTGGAACACATAGAACTTGGAAGTCTCTTCCAGCTTGTGAACTGTGTAAAGCGAAGAGCCTGGACGAAAAGGTTAAACAGATTCCGGACTTCGATAGAATAACAGAAAGAAAGAGTCTCAGCTCATTAAAGAAGTACCCGTCCGAACACCGGAGCAAGCAAGCCAAATTGTATGTGAAATCCTGAACTCGTTCGGAATTAAAGTATAATTCTAGCTTAGCTAGATGTACATACACACTTTCTGTACATTGTATTATATAAATAAGCATTCTTACTCAATAAATTATTGATAAATGTGTTGTAAAATGAATGTGTCTCTTGATCTTTATGCACCTGTATGGCCAATGCCATTCTCAATTAATTTGAATTCATTAATAACCGGTAATTAAATGATGGCCATGGGGAATAAAGTAAAAATTTTAATTGTAATGATCTTCTTACTTAATGGTTCCATATTTGGTCCGTTCACGTATTTGTATACCTTTTTTGCAAAAGATATTTCGAAAACAGCCCCATGGATTCCTCTGTATTGTTACAATGAACAACTGTAATCATTCAGAAAACAGGAATCAAATGATTTTTTCCTATCAAAAGCATACAAAATTGGCTGTCATGTAGTAGTTGTACTTTTCGATAGCCACATCTCTGTGTCATGTGTCATCCTCTCGTCTTCTCCAATTTCTCCCACTTTACGCTAATCTCCAATCACAACTGTCCATATCGTTGATCACTGGTATATTGACTTTTAAAATAAGTGCTTTTTTAAAATATAGCCAAGAGAATGACACGAAATTGTAACCTATTTTAAAACGCGGACTTGTTAGACAAACACGTATTCCGATGGCAGTACACGAATG
The DNA here is from genome assembly GCA_034770305.1 of Trichogramma dendrolimi. NCBI lineage: Eukaryota > Metazoa > Arthropoda > Insecta > Hymenoptera > Trichogrammatidae > Trichogramma > Trichogramma dendrolimi. The sequence goes on along the minus strand of JAPMIB010000163.1, from coordinate 293,383 downwards.
CGCCACCTTTTCAATCATTCGGACTGGCTGTAAACCCATTAGGATCGTCTCGTTGAGCAGTCGACACGTTTACATCTATCTGTCCTACAATTGCATTGATTGTTAATTAATTGGTGTCCAAGAATTTTTGTTAGTTCATTGACGTATTTAAAATTCAACTACTTGAAAAAATACGATTTCTAGTATTTTTTCCACTCTGATAACATAATTGTATAATTCCAGGTGGTGAATCGTCATAACCTCGTTTCTGATTATTTGTCAAACCAGATTCACAGTGCAAACTATAGTTTACCCTTCTAAAGTTAAGGTAAAGATACATTTACATCTATCTGTCCTACAATTGCATTGATTGTTAATTAATTTGTGTCAAAGATTTTTGTTAGTTCATTGACGTATTTAAAATTCAACTACTTGAAAAAATACGATTTCTAGTATTTTTTCCACTCTGATAACATAATTGTATAATTCCAGGTGGTGAATCGTCATAACCTCGTTCTGATTATTTGTCAAACCAGATTCACAGTGCAAACTATAGTTTACCCTTCTAAAGTTAAGGTAAAGATACATTTACATCTATCTGTCCTACAATTGCATTGATTGTTAATTAATTTGTGTGTCAAAGATTTTTGTTAGTTCATTGACGTATTTAAAATTCAACTACTTGAAAAAATACGATTTCTAGTATTTTTCCACTCTGATAACATAATTGTATAATTCCAGGTGGTGAATCGTTATAACCTCGTTCCTGGTTATTTGTGAAACCAGATTCACAGTGCAAACCATAGTTTACCCTCCTAAAGTGTAGGTAAAGATGGAAAAAAAGGGTGAGAAAAACTCAAATAACCTGGAACACATAGAACTTGGAAGTTCTCTTCCAGCTTGTGAACCTGCTTGTAAAGCGAAGAGCCTGGACGAAAAGGTTAAACAGATTCCGGACTTCGATAGAATAACAGAAAGGAAAGAGTCTCAGCTCATTAAAGAAGTACCCGTCCGAACACCGGAGCAAGCAAGCCAAATTGTATGTGAAATCCTCAACTCGTTCGGAATTAAAGTATAATTCTAGCTTAGCTCTAGATGTACATACACACTTTCTGTACATTGTATTATATATAAATAAGCATTCTTACTCAATAAATTATTGATAAATGTGTTGTAAAATGAATGTGTCTCTCTATCTTTATGCACCTGTATGGCCAATGCCATTCTCAATTAATTTGAATTCATTAATAACCGGTAATTAAATGATGGCCATGGGGAATAAAGTAAAAATTTTAATTGTAATGATCTTCTTACTTAATGGTTCCATATTTGGTCCGTTCACGTATTTGTATACCTTTTTTTGCAAAAGATATTTCGAAACAGCCCCATGGATTCCTCTGTATTGTTACAATGAACAACTGTAATCATTAGAAAACAGGAATCAAATGATTTTTTCCTATCAAAAGCATACAAAATTGGCTGTCATGTAGTATAGTTGTACTTTTCGATAGCCACATCTCTGTGTCATGTGTCATCTTCTCGTCTTCTCCAATTTCTCCCACTTTACGCTAATCTCCAATCACAACTGTCCATATCGTTGATCACTGGTATATTGACTGATATGATTTTTTTTTATTAATCAAGACGAAAAAAGGTCCGTTGGTAAAGATGGCGAGACATGCTTATTCGGTATCTAAAATAGATGGTGTACAATTAATCCATATGATCAATGAAGAACTTCTATCAAAGAAATTAAAAAAATAGACAAGGAAAACTAATCATTAAAACTACAGTTAAAAAAAGTTAATACTAAATGATGCCGATAAATAAAAATTGTCTACTATGGATGTAGTGCACGATAGAAGATAACGGTACACGTGTGTGACACTACATCTTACACGCGAAAAAAACGTAAACATAGTCTTGTCAAGATTAAATAAAATTATTTCATGTAGAAATAATTAATCTTCTTTTTATTTCTATATTCATATGTCGATTAGAAAGCTGTGCGCACGAGACTGTAGGTGTCATGATGCACAGGCTTGAACATCGAACACTAATTTCGTGTCACACAATCAGCTCCAAAATATAACAAAATACTTTCCGCACTGATAAAATTTAAAATTGCAACTAGAATTGGATGATTTTTCCCAGAACTTGACAATGAAACTCGAAATTAATCAAAGTAGTATCTAATTTTTATTGATATCCCCTTGAATTGAAATAAAATCTTGGACTGATTCTGAAGCAGTATTTTGGTAGTTAATTCGTGATGGACTCGCGATTCAACAATAATTTAAGCCATTTCACATCAAGTCTCCAATGGCTCGCCCGCGCGGCATTATTTGGCGAAATCTCACAATCTCTAATTCGCTGTAAAAGTACCTAAATGCACCTAAAAAAAAAGTAACCTATTATTTCGATAAAAAATTATCTCATTTTTCCGATAGTGGTGTCAGATTTTTGAAAATTTTCCATTGTTCCTGAGAAAATCGCCGGGAAACCTTTAAAGTCGAATTTCTCAAAAAGTATAATTGCAAGATTTTTTAAAATAGTCTAGATTGAAACAGGAAGAAATTTTCCATCAAACTAGCTATTTTCTAGAAGACAATTTTTTGATTCTAGAGAAATATAGCGAGAGAAAGAAGAAAAAGCGTGGTACACGCGCGCATCGCGCCGGCTGAACATTCAAAAACCACATAAAAACACGTTTTTGTACTACATTACATAAACCATGTACCATGTACTTTTTCAGTCTTGAGAGTCGTCGGGGTGAGATGAATATGCGAACCTCGCCTCCCGACGCTCCCTTCTCTACCTCACATCCAGGTGAGGGCAGGCTTGAAGTCACGCGGTCAGTGGTCTCGCTTGTCCGGCGGGAGGCCCAGCTGACGGCGCGACCGACGTGTGACAGGGGGTGAAACTCCAGACGCCACAGCTACTCCCCTCCCAATGGACTGGGCATTTTGCGCAGGGAGTGAAAATGTGACCCTCTGGGTGGCTGAGTGCTGCGTGCTGTCCCGGTCCTGCGTCGACCGCGTGGTCATCGCTTGATCAGGCTTCGGCTGTGGGTCTCCGTTGTTGAGATGCGCCGGCTTGAGCTGATCGGTGGAGAGTGTCTTCGCGACGCCGTTGACGTCGACGACGAAGGTCCTCTCATTGATACGTTGGATGATTTTGTGTGTGACGATGTCGAGATGGACCTGGTCAAATCGGCCGTCCGGGGTGACGAAATTTCCCAATTCCGCCTTGTTGTGTCGGTGCACCTTGGCTTGCTGGCAAGGCACGCACTGTTTTGCCCAGCGGACGATGTCCTTGTTCATCGACGGATAGCACGCGAGTGTGGGAACTACGATAAGCACGTTGCGGCACAGTAATTAGCCGTTCAAATCACGACCAATCGTGGCTCAAACGTAAAATTAATTTATATCGATTAAGTGTCGATATAAGAGTCAGAGCCGATGCCTGATATATCATTGGTATTTTGTCGTCGATCGATAGAGATATTTTAATAACTCGATCGGTATGTCCTCAAATTATTCTTTTAATGGATGTATTTATGGTCATTTTGTAGACTAATAGGAGAAACCATTAGCTATTTTGATGCTTTTTCTCTGTTTTCATAATTTTCCAAAGTTATTAAAAAAATTATTCACGAGAAAGCCGCAGGCGTACTCTTTGTTTATCTAAGGCCAACACAACGATAGTTCTCTTTGTTTATGAAGATGCTGAATGAACCTAAAATTTTCGAGCCTAATAAACATTTATTGCTATCTTTTCGCAGGATGGAAACGCATTATTTGGTGAAACAACTAACGTTAAAAGTCGGAAAATTATCCGGCAAGTCATGTTTGGAAAGTTCTGAGTGAGTATTCGATAAAAATTATAATGGAATCTTTTCCCGAAAATACATTAAAACAGTAACAATTCTGCAATAGTAAAATGGGTAAACTACTGAACATCTCAGAATACTTGCCACTTTAGAGCTTCTGTCATAAAGATCATTGATTTTTTGATAAAACTATTTAATGAAGGTGCAAATTAATAAACATTGAATGAATTATGTTTTTCTGTAACCGAATTGAAATAGAATTCCAGATCATGTCAAAATGTTTGCAGTTGAAACAACTCAGCCACTTATACTACTACACTAGACCTACTTTAATTCTGTCCAGACCAAATCCACATTCCGCCGACACGAAAAAAAGATTCAGACCACCATCTATCTCTTTTCATAGTTTCAGATGCTCTGCGTAAGGTAGATAAGTAACGTCACTGCCTTATCTACCTTACGCAGAGCATCTGAAACTATGAAAAGAGATAGATGGTGGTCTGAATCTTTTTTTCGTGCCGGCGGAATGTGGATTTGGTCTGGACAGAATTAAATTAGGTCTAGTGTACCATATTTTGCCTTTTATACAATTGAAGGAAGATCGTTGGATTCGAATCACATTTTCTCGACCACCGAAAGACAGTACACAATCACAAAGATTTCGCATGCGATAAGTGTGAAAAGAAATTTGGAAAAAAATGCTCTTCCACTTGTAGACAATGCACAAAATCTTCAAAGATTACTTATGTGACAATTGCGAAAAGAGCTTTTTAAGGAAATCAGTTTTGTCGAGGCATCAAAAAATCATACACGAAGGTCGCAAAGATTCCGCATGTGACAATTGCGAGAAGGTATTTGGAACAAAATCGCATTTTCTTTATCATCAAAGGACAATTCACGAAGGTCGTAAAGATAACGTATGTGACAAGTGCGAAAAGAAATTTGGACAGAAACAGCATTTACTCCAACACCAAAGTACAGTACACGAAGGTCGAAGAGATTTTGCATGCAATAAATGCGAAAAGAAATATGGATCTAAAAAAAATTTGCCAAGCACCAAAAAACTGTTCACGAAAGGCGCAAAGATTTCGCATGCGACAAGTGCAAGAAGAAATGTGGACAAACATCGCATTATCCATGAAGGTCGAAAAGATTTTGCAAGCGACAAATGTGAGAAGAAGTTAAGACGAAAATGGATTTTAATTCAGCATCAGAAGTAGTCCACGAAGGTCGCAAAAATTTCATGTACTAGATACAAGACTTAATAGTATATTAGACAACAAGTGAGTAAAAAGTAAAGAATGTGTCAGATCTCATAAAATTATCGGTTTCGCCTCGGGTGATAACAACGCGAAGAAATTTTATTCTCTAAAGAAATAATTTTTTATAGTAATACGAAGCCTTAAAAAGGAAGGAATATTTTTTCTCGTATTTCTTATTAAAATATTGAACCATATATTTTTTTAGGTTATTGTCAGGATGCTTTGGTCAAAAGTCGAAAATCCATATTTTTTACAAAAATTTACACGCATTTTACGAACAGCCTATTGTATCAAAGAAGTAAGTCCACAGCGATGGAGAATCAGAGAAAACTGGCTCCAGTCGTTTCTACTTTGTCCCCGAAACTTCACTACCTCTGTAGGCTAAATACTGGGAAATTTTTTTCAAGGTCGCCGTAAAGCATTGAGAAAAAAACATTATTGAAACCCCTTTTTAAGATAGATTTGGAATAAATTTTTTGAGGTCAAGATTCCTTTTAAAATAAGTGCTTTTTTAAAAATATAGCCAAGAGAATGACACGAAATTGTAACCTATTTTAAAACGCGGACTTGTTAGACAAACACGTATTCCGATGCGCAGTATACCAATGCGCCTCCTTTTCATTAATTCGGACTCAGAGCTGAAACGGGTTGTCGAGCATACTGATATTGAGTACTGAACGATACCGTCACCACGCGTAGCGGCGAAATTCTGTACTAGCGCGTATTAGGGCAAATTTGACGAAATAATATGGGAAATACGGTAAATGTGTAAAATAATAAATGTTGCACAATGAATTTTGTACATTTATCATTTTTAATTAAAAGTTCATACCTAAATATGAATTTAGCAATTTTAATCCCATTAAAAAGTTGATAAGCAAGTGTTGATAAACAACATTTTACGTCCACTCTCCCACTGCCGCACAGCGTGGCATTATTTAGTCGAATCGCTGAATTTGTAACTCGCTGTAAAAGTATCTAAATGAACCTAGAAGAAAAGAGTAACATATCATTTTGATGGAAAATTGCCTCAGCTTTCCGATTGTATAAGGTCTGAGTTCCCCGAAATTTTTCGCTTTCCCTACTATTTCCCTACTATCGAGGCCATGAAAATGCAATCCTGATGATATGCGGATCGCGCCTGACTTCGATACGCGCCGAACCTGAGAGAGATGCGAGCGACGATACGAGAGTCAACGAATCGTACGCGCGAGAGACTTATTAAGTTAGCGGAATTTTTTCTAAATGTTAATATTTTCGATCGGGGGTGGGCTTAAAAAATTTCTCCTCATTTGCGGATTATGTCAATCATTATTTTTATTTGCGGAGGTAGCGTTAATTAGTTATAAACAATTAAAAATCAGAGATTTTTTCGCTGCCCTAGATTCACGTTTCGCTATTTCTACGTCTACGGTGGAGCTACGGAACTCGATAGAGTCTTAAACAATTTCTCCTTACTTGCGGATTATGAATAAAAAAGAAAATGTAAAAAAAATCAGTAATAATAAAACGCAAGTAAAAATAAAATTTGCATAAATGCACAGGTTTTGACGGGTCTTGGGATTTGATGCGCGCGCAGCGTTCTGAGTTCTGACCGTTGTCAGTAGAGAGGCAACCGTTATTAACCGATTCACTGAGAATCTGAAAGAAATTATAAACATTGTAATTGGTTAAAAGCTTTAGTGTCCGAAGTACTTTTTCAATCTTGACAAATTTTTAGATAAAAAATTTGCTTAATATACGGAATTTATACTTTTCAAGAGTACATTGAAAAATGAAAATCCTGAAAATTTCAGTCCTCTAGGTCCTACACTCTTGGATCTACAGGTACTTTCAATTAAAACTTAAAAAGTCTCTCGCATTGTCACTCGCGTCTCTTAAGTTCGGCGCGTATCGAAGTAAGGCTCTGATTTGCATATCATCAGGCTTTGTATTTTTATGGCCTCTCTCTCTTTCTCTCTCTCGACAGTAGGGAAATTAGGATTATATTCGTTCTGAGCGTTTGGGCGGAGCTTAGAGTGGCGCAGCAGTCACCATTTACACGTAATCTTATGGAAAAACAGGACGCGTCCTAAAAAAACGCCAGCGTTGGCCGCTCGAACTAAATTTTTTTGAGAAAGCGCCACGCTATGTGAACGCTCGAGGCCAATAGGAAAGGAGTTCCGTCGGACTCTATATCGGCCGACTACTTCTTATTCTTTATTAAAGTAAAAATAATTATGTAAATTGATTAAATTGTAATAAAATTTATATATTTCAACATTATAATAATTTTATATTGACATTATATTATATAATTTAATCTATGTACATTAATACTTTTTACTTTAATGAAAAATAACTATATACTCGCCACCGCCGGCGCCTTGGTATGTTTCAATCATAGACTATGAATGTAGAGCCCACTGAAACCAACGCTGAATATAACAACAATAAAATTGAAAGGAGAGAAAAGGAAAATCAAACATAGATAATCGTAATGAACACGCTGTATTGATAATGTGCGTAACGCGTCTATAAGCTTCGCGAGCAGTGTTCGTCCTAGAAAATCTGTGAAGCTGCGAAAAAAGAAGGGGGGGTCGGCGAGCGGAGCGAGCAGGGGCGGAGCCCCTCTAGTATATATATATAGTGCGAAGAGAGACTCGGTGCGCTCAGGGCTGCTGCTGGTGCTCTCTTTTTGCGCCCGGTTGCAATATTAGTATTAACAGCAGCGTCATCATCATATAAACTCGTAGCAGCTCTTTCTCTGTATCCTATTCATGCGATGTTCAACAGAACTGTAACTCTTTTCAACCCCCTATATCGACAATCGTTCCGCGTCCGTCCCTGGGATCTATCCATCTCTCTCAGACTGACCGACACTCACACTCGCACTATATAATATATACGCCATAACGCCGACGCTAACGCGAGGTGCGAACATGACAAGGTATACATACGTCGCGCTAACTATACAGAGGGAGACGTTTCAATGGCTCGAGAAGAGAGGTAATAATAATGTATAGGTACACACTACACACTACACACGAACCTCGGGCTGCGAGCTGCGTACACGGCTCTTTCGCTCGCAGAAGCAAACGTGACGCTGCTCAGTGCTCACGGATCCAGATAGGCCGTAACCGGGCGCACCGTCGTGCACAGCTGCCGGCGGAGATCGCCGCGCGCGTCGATTAACTTTTCAAAAGGTTTGCTTTCGCGACTTCGGTATTATATAGCAGCGAGGCAACGGAGCCCCTGATCCGTTTAAAATGTTGAGTCACGCCGCTTCGTGCCTATATATCTCGTGCGCGTTATAGGCTCTCGCGCTATGCGCTGACCACGACGGTGGCAACTGCGTGCAGCGTGAGGCTGTGTAGACATAAACGAACGAAAGAGGGCAGCAGAAGACAAGTGCACAGATCACATGACTCAGAACTCTTAAAAGTGACTCCCGTCGAAGCGCTGATTCAAAATTGTAAAATAAATATATGAGAATTCGAATGAAATTGTATGTGTCAAACCGCGAATTTAGTAGAATTGCCGATTCAAGGTTCAAAGCCATCGCAAAGTGTCCATTGAACATTGCTCCGAGAATTTTAATAAAATTCTGGATCGTTTCAGGCTATCATTCGTATTCGTCGAGTCGTAATAAGAAAAGAAATTTTACTTTCTCTCGTCCATTCAATTCGACAACAAGAACCGACCATGTAATGTACGCATCAATCACAAGACGAAGGAGAGTATTTGAAGCGAGAAAAACAACAGCCCCTAAAAAGAAGTAGTCGTATTACTCGTCGGTAAAACTCTCGGTCATTTTGATGCCGCTGCGGCCGCGCATAAACGGCTACTCGCAGCAGCACAGCCCGGAGCTCGTCGTGCGCTCACTTTATCTCGCAAGCAGCCTTTTGCCATTTACCATATCGTGGGTTATGTACCGTATACGCTTCAGCTCGGCCAAGCGATGCATGTGTGTGTGTGTGTGTGTGTAATATATTCAGCAGGGCAAGGCTGCATCGAATAAGCCATTACTGAGGGTACGTGAGGCCATAGGGTAAACGTCACACACACACACACACACACACACACACACACACACACACACACACACACACACACACACACACTTGTGAGCAGGTCGGCGAACGTATATTTATGTGGTGAGACTCGCATTGTAAGTATACAGCAACGTCATTGTGCACCCTTTTACATACGTGTTGCATACATAAACTCGATGATCGTTTATTTTAGCCTCCGCGTTATGTAGTGCGAGGAAAAGCTCGACGTTAGTCTCTCGGCTCTCGCATGTACATTTACGCATTACGACATTAACTCCTCCGCTTTTTTCCCCGCAGCCCCGCGCGCTTAGTAATAACGGTAGAATATAATCGCATGGACGCCAATTTTAGCGCAGGATGTGTTATGAATTATTTCGATCGCCATATAAATATCTGATATGAAATATACATTTTTGTACTTTACACTATATATGGGTCAGATTCAGAATTTTTCAAATAAACCCGCGGATGAGGTCCACGGATTTTCCTGAAATTTTGGTATGTTATAGTACATTGAAAAAGGGGTCCCAAAACCAAAATTTTAAACCCCCTCCCATAATTTTAGGGGTTTTTATAATAGTACGAGTAGAAATCGACTCAGCGAGCTTTTCAGTATCTAGAAATGTGCCGATCGTGAAAAAATTGCAATTTTTTGGCTAATTTGTATAGATATTTAAATGTAATCTTCTGATAATATTTGTCGTAAATTAACAAAATTTAAAGATTTCAAAATTTAAACTAGTTTCGAAGTATATCCGAAAATTTGGCTAAAGCGAACATTCTAATACTCTGTGGGATAATATTTTGCATGTTGTTTACGTAATATGTGTTTGAAAATAATTGAAAGAAAAAATACTAAGTGGATTCTAAATCCTTTTTCAAAATTTGATGTCGTGACAATGTGTGGAAACAAAAAGCCTAAAACGCATGCATACGGCGTGATTTATTAATGCAAAAACATGTATCGAGTGAAAAATCATACTACTTGTAATTTGACTTTTGTTATATTTTACAGGCCGCATAATATGCATGCATATCGCATTATGGTATTGAAATGCGACGATATCAATCTGTATCATTCCCAAGTCAAAACCTCCTCTTCTCGATGAAAAAAATCACTGTAAAGTACCGCGAGTTCGAATGTAGAAATATTCCAAAATTTTGGCATGTACCGAGAATCAAAATTTTTCACACAAAATTTTGATCGCACATTATTGAAACCCCACCACATTTGGATCATTTCGATGTACAGCAGGCTAACAAAATTGAAAAAAAAAAAAAATAAAAAAAAGAAATGTACGGAAAATTTTCCAAAAGCGCATTATATCCTTTTTCTACCTCGCGCGCACAATGGAGCAGACCAAACGCAGTTTATGAACAAACGAGAGTTAAGCTCAAATGGAATAATACGAAACACGAGGGTATTCAAAAAAGTCCACCTATATAGGTATGGTAAGGATTTCGAACGGAGTGCGCGCGTATCGTACTGCTCGTTGAACGCGGGAATTTGAAGGAATTTTAAGACCCATGAATATAGAACTGCACCCTGTAAGCACAGCCTATAGGCGTAAAGCGCATTGCTCAGCCGTGCGCGCATTATATAATCTTCGCGCATGCGGGCGCAATCTGATTATTATCTTTTCCCAAGAATTTTCGGGGAGGAAAAAAAGTGTAAAAATAAAAAATAAAGCAGCGAAGAATAAAGAAAGAGAGAGAGAGAGAGAGAGAGAGGGTGAAACAAGCGTGCATGTGTGAGCAAGAAACAAGTGTGACTCGCTGCTGTTGCTATACTCCATGACCCAGTTACGTGTAAAATTTCCTCTTCTTCTACTCGACTCTCGTGTGTTTCGGGCAAGAAGGCACGTCTTAACTCCGTGTATAGTTGCGCCTCGGCTCTCGACGAGAACGAACAAGAGCACATGTGTATATAGCTATATACATATACGGCAGGTAACAGACTCTTTTGCACCGCGCTACCGTATACTACATACGTGGTACGTACAAATGCGGCAGGGCAGAAAAGCCTTTGCCATTGTTAGGGAGAAAGGTCCAATTGCGCTGCGGCCGCCGTTGCTACTGCCCTTTAATCGCATCTTTTTTTCGCGCGCTACAAAAATTTTATTCCGTACCTAGATTTCTTCGCCTTGGTCTATAGCAGGCGGCAGCAGCAGCAGTTCACACAGCGTCTTGGAAGCAAAAAAAAAAAAAAAAGAAAAGAAAAGAAAAAGGTGAAAATGGATGGTAAAGATCAAAGGCGAAACACAAAGCTTTTCTCGACCACTGGAGCAGCTCTCTCTCTGTACATATAATGTATATCAGGTACAAGCGGATATATATCTACGTTTTAACGATAAGCTCGCGCGCTGCGCGTGTAACGGAATGAAAAAGCAGCAGCAGCAGCTTCGCGGTCGCAGATACAATCGGTTATACCTCCGCGCTAATTAATTCCCAAGGTGGATTCGTCGTCGTCATCGTCATCTTCGAAATAACGCAGTGCGATCAGCTACTACTACTACTACTACTACTACTACTACTACTATATGTTTTACAAGCTCCGTCGATACATATACAGTGGTGCATATCTGTATACCTATTGCACAAAAGGCACATGCATATCGCAGACAAGAGCTCGCAGGAGTCGAATGTGGCATAGATTCGCACGAGCTCGTGCTTATTAGTTTGCGCGCTTGTGTGTGTGTGTGTGTTTGTGTGTTATAGGCAACGAAGATCTCCAGAGCGGAGAGAAGCGAACATAGAGAGAGAGAGACAGAGCTAGAGATAGAGCGATATAGAGACAAGATTTACTATAGGCTAACGACGCCAACGACGCACTTGAAGCTCTTTGCCAATTGGATTCGTGCGAACGTATACTATAATCGTCTCTGTGTATGTGTCTGTGCGCCTTTATATCGCAGTATATATCCGAGCATCACTCTCTACCCGTGATTTCTCGAAATGGCTGGCATACACATACGCGTATGCGTTCGATATTATGTATAGCAAAACGTTAAAGCCTATCGCGCATAACGACGAAAATAACAATTTCCTTACACTCGGCTTTCTCTAGACTTTCGGCATCTTCTCTATTTATCACACGCTGTGATCGAGCGGAAAAACTTCGATACAAATTGACTATACAAAGAAATATCGACGAAAAGGAAAATTCGATTTTCCGAAACGTAATTCGTAATCAAGTGCTTTCACAGGAGGAGGAACATCTGCTTAAAATGCGTTTAAGCGCGTATACGTACATTATACCCAACGCAATTTTGTACAACCGAGAAATTCGTATATCCTTTTGCCTTAACGAGTAATGTTTTCCATCCGCGCGCGCGCTCGTGACTCGACGAGAGATAGTTCACGACGAGATAATATATATATTTTGGCTCTCGAGAGCGTGCAAAATTGCATCGTTATTAAACGACGCGCAATTGTCCCTCTTTCGCGCGCCGAGCCATATAACAATATTTCGCGCGTAACGGCTCGCAGCAGCTCTCTCAGTCTTTCTGCATCGTGGCGGGCTTTAAATAAACCAGCCACCCCGCCGGAATAAATGAATAGTTTTACAAGAATAAAATTTGCATTCAAATATTGATAATAATAAAATGCCGTGTATCGCGTGGTCCTCGCAGGTGGGTCTGAAAACAAATTATTCCCAAGCTGAAAAACCGTCGCGTCGCGGAGAGCCGGGGCTCGTGACATCGCCAAAGGAGTCGAGAAATTTCAAACGGAGAGTCTCGGCTCGGCGACTACCAGCGAGCCGAGCCTCCACCCTTTACACTCAAAGTCAAACGTAAAATACTCGAGTTTCTCTGGAGTTTGTGCAGCTTCGGTCTCGTTTGAGTCTGGCCGTGATTAAGAGAGCATCGACGATGAGACTTGGGTCGAGGAACATTTTGCGAAAAATCTTACGTCTCTCCCAACTGTAAACGCCCGAAATCGCCGTATAACACTCTTTTTATCGCCAAAATTTACATGCTCGAAAAAAGCATAAAAAAAAAGTATAACACTCGGCGCGGTCATAAAAGCTCGGGGATATAAAAGCCCACTTTTTGGCGCGTGAAAAAGAAGGACACGACGCAGCTCGCCCGGCCTAATATACGCAATTTATATACGGCGAGTGCCAAGTGAATTTATATTCGCGAACTTTCTTCGTGTTCTATTAGGCCGCTCGTGCACGATATATATGCAACTCGCTGCTGATGTTGGTGCGGGCATATTTAGTCTCTCTCTCTCTCTCTCTCTCTCTCTCTCTCTCTCGACTACTCTGCAGGGGTTGCTCGTTGAAACTCTCGGGTGCGAGCTTTGACAAGCACAAGACGTTTTAATCTGTGCTGTTGCTGCTGCTGCTACTGCGAGGGGCGCGCGGGATAACTTCTCGTTTCCCCCGCGCGCGCAGAAAGAGATAGACAGGGCTGGAGTAGGTCGCGCGACGAGCGACGCATGTACGTCTGAATAGATACGTGTGTATGTATATTGGGCAAGGAGCTTTAATAGCCATTTGCATGTAAATAGGCTCCAGTCGAAATTCATGATTCTATTACTCGCGAATTTCTTCCTCTTTTCGTTGTTGTTTTTGTTTGTTTTATTTTTACGAAAGAAAAGCGGCACAGCGGCTTCTCCTTGTCAGTGTTCCAGTATGTTACACGTTGGGCTAGATAAACTGCAGAAATTTTACAGAGCCGTTAGACTACGATTAGGGTGAGTTATAAACGCGCGACGTGTAATTGATATCTCGATTCGGCCGCGTCGCGTAATCGCGACCATCTTCACGCGCGAGCCTCGATAGCTGGTACGATATCGTTGACTTCTGCTACCACAGCTGCTCACTCTTAAAGTCGACTCTCGCGCGCGACGTTACATTTTCACACACTCTCATACACAACACACACGCGCAAAATGACAACGAACTGCCCGGTTATCGACGACGGTTACAGGGGCGAAGAGATCCCCGATCGGGCGGTTCCCGACGTCAATTGCTTGCCCGACCCGTCCCAGGCCGACGTATCCGCATCCGAGTTCGGCGGCAAACGTAGCGACAGCGTCGCCGTGACTTCGCAGGACCAGCACAACCAGAACGAGATACCGTACGAGGCTGCGCCGGATCGATTTACCGCGGTTCTGGGCGCGTTGGGCGAACTCGTCGGTAGCAACCAACTGGAGGACGACGCACCGAAGGTGTTCCCCGACCATTACCTCTCGATAGAAGAGAAGGCAGCGAAGGATTCCATGGACGCCGCGGGAGAGGCGGAAAACATGGTGCACGCAGATTTCAACAACAGTGAGTAGCCGGACTTTTACTTTATTTTCATTACGATCGCGTTGCCGAGAAAAAATATTTTTTAGAATAATTCGAGCGAATGACGAGACCAAAGTATCCAAGTTCAGCTTGTTTGGCATACGAGCAGTAGAGATCTCGAGGACTTGGCGCGATAATTGTATCATCGTTGCCCCGCGATACATTCCTGAACGCAAATGTAAATATTTTGAATCTAACGCGGACTCGGCACCGCGCGCTGTTTGACGGTCGAATCGATCGTCGAATTTTCGACATATTTCTTTTCGTATAAAATATTTTAGCAAAATGCCGAATTTTAAGAACGATTATTTTTTGCAATATTTTTTCAGGTTTCGGCGATCTGTACGACGACAAAGATATCAACTAAAAGAACGTCGAGCGGCCAATCACGGCTACCAAGTAATTTCAAATATTTTCATGTAAATAATAAAAGCTTTGTCCCGGTGTTTCAATAAATAATTTTTCACTCGAAACCCGAAGCTTTATAAAATATAACACATGAAGCCGCATCAGATAAAATATTTTCAAAATACTATAACTAGCATACAGCTCGTATAAGCTCTCGTTAAAATCGGTAAGCCGAGTTTCTCGAATATCTTTTCAAAAAAAAAAGTCAAGAACGAAGCATTTTCTTTCCGAGGTTTTACATATTATACATGTGAATGCGACGTCCTCTTGGATGGCAAAAGCTACAGGTCAACTTTCCATTATGCACTCAAAGAGTTTATGCAACAAGAGAGAGAGAGAGAGAGAGAGATTCGCTCGCCAACCGAGAAGTAATTAAAAATAATATCACCGCTGAAGCTTACGAGCTTTATTCCTCGCGGATGCTTAATCATCCTTCGTTCTCGTCCTCTAATCATCCAACTTTTTTTATATATATACGCACTGATCCCAAACGTATAGCACAAAAAAAAATAGAATTTCAAACGAGGGAGAGATTTATTATTATTTTACGAGGCAATTTTCATCCGGGATCAGCTGTTCAGAAAATAATAATTCTCTACAAGTCGCACACAAACGGAGCGAGTAAACTGAATCCTCAGTCTTTTCCGATTAAGTAAGTATACGAGAGTCGACGTTAAAAATCCATCGTTTTAATTCCCTCCCTCCGTGTGAATTAAAAGTAATCGATTCGTTTGGTTCGTCATACACATTGCGCGCGACTACGCGACACGAGTCGTCTGCACTAATTAGTGCGACGCCCAACTAGATTCCGAATTATCGCGCGATAAAATCGATTGTCGAAGCAGTATCAGCAGCCGCTGCTGCTTTCCTCGGTAAAACACACAAGCTCGACCTGCAATTGTTGCATTAAAAATTAAATAAAAAGAGAGAGAGAGAGAGAAAAAGTCAGCGAGAGCGCGAGTACCTCGAGTGCTCGCCCGGGCGCTTCAATTATCAGCTGCTCGCCAACCGGGGGAGCAGCGCGCAGCCACTAACGAGCGATTGAAGCACCTATCACGCGGCGGCAGCGGAGGTTTCAAAAGCCAACTCTCGAAAGATTCGATATATAACTGGGACATGCGCGTACCGCAGAGATATATAGATAGGTAGACCTTTCGATGGAAGATCGATCGAGTATCGAGGATCGCATCTCGCAGTTACGTTGATCAAAACGCAGGAGCAAAAAAAAGTAATTACGTCCGAATAGTTTGGCTGATGCTCCGTGATGCATTTTTTTCCTGCGTGAATAAAGTAATCTGCGTACATCACGCAGTCGGGATAGAACAATTTTTGAAATACGTTTCATTTGCGTGAGATTCGAGCTCGAAGAGTCGCGATTTTTTTAAATCACTGCAAATGGACCCAGCCACGATGTTGACATCGTCGCGAGAATAGCCTCACAATAGAAGTGGCGCCACAAAGCTCGGAAGCGCAATTAGCCGCTACTTCGAAAGAGAGAGAGAGAGATTATTAAACACTCGCATCCAGGACGATCACACACACACACATATACACACGTTGAGGATTCTTTCAAGCTCGCGCTCCCGTCGTTCGGTCACGAGTTCTTCGTGCATGAACAAATTGATTGATTTCCGGTATTAAGTCTCGCTCGCGCGCGATAAACGAGAGCTCTGCGAGGCAATTTATACACGTGGGTGATGTATATAGTCATATAATAGGCGAGAAATGTGCACAGGCGCCGGACAAACGATCGTTCGACGTCGCTATGCACATATAACTATTGTATCGTATGTACCGTGAGCTGCGCTACGAAATTAGTGTACGACTATTAGCCCGAGGTGACGCGTATTTTATTCCATTGTAAAATGGCTCTCGTTATATGGGCAGCTTATGTATCCAGTAAAAGGCTGGAGGAAGGACGCCACGACAGCGGTTTCATTTATTAACTCGTATATCGTATAGATATAAAGATTCGCTCGAGCGCTGCCAAAGGGGCCTGCATATGCTACGATGCATACATAAGGGATGATGCAGGGCACGGGCAGAGTATTGTGTGTGCTGCAGCTCTGGCTGGCCTACTGCTCTCGGGCTAGTGGATGGTAGATCTCATTATATTTCGCTATAGTAGTACATATATCATATATCGCAAAGAACGAAAGGTATAGAAGCTAGAGAAACGAGAGAGCGAAAGACCGACCTGACTGAGCGAAGGGGATGGTGGAAGAGGGAAGCGAGGGACTATAGCAGCAGCAACTCGCTTGCACTTGACCTAGTATCATTAATTACACGAACCGGCCCTCGAGTACATGCCTCTGCACACATTCGTGCCACGTACGAGAAGCAGCGGTATAGTAGGTAGAAGAAGAAGAAGAAGCAGACGAGGGAGAGAGAAAGAGAGAAAGAGGGAAAGAGGAAGAGAACGAGGGGGTCTGCGTCGAATCGGTGCAGTGACGACAACGTCCGCATACCGCCGCGCCGCGAAACAAAGAGAAAAGACCGCGTGACTGCGGGGGTGGGTTCGGAGCTGTGCTGCAGGTTCAAAAGCTCGTGTCGTCGCGCCAGAGCGCCCGCGAGAGAGAGAGAGAGCGAGAGAGAGAGAGTCAAAGTGCAACAAGAGGAACCGTACATGTACGTTGTATACCTGTGTATATAAGGTCGCTGACGGTACAGGTCTGGCTTGGGCGAGCGCGCGATGGGTCGAGTAGAAAACTTATATACATGAAGCACCTATATATAATATATATTATATATATGGGCTAAGCCATAGTTAGCGTGATGGTAAAAAAAATTTTTTTTCTTAAATTATGTACTTTTGAAGAGTACATTGAAAAGTGAAAATCCTGAAAGTTTCAGCCCTCTAGGTCCAACCCTATTGAATTTTCAGGGCCTCAAAGTTGGATTTTCTTATTCTGCTGATATTCTGCTTGCAATTCTGATTTTCTGGAGTTAACATGAAAAAATTGTTCAATCATGGTTTTTAATGTAAAATTTGATGTAGAATTCAAATTTGTACTTAAAAATCATATATACAACTTCTAGACCCATAAAAATGATATTTTCAGGCATTTATCATATAGGGGTACAAAAATAAATGTGTTCGTCTCCTTCGATTAGGCCCATACTGTATATGTTCATCGATACATCAAAATACAACTTCTGATAAATTTTAGTTATCGGCAGAAAACAGAATTCATTATTGAGCTTAATATGAGTCAAGAAACATGGTTTTTCTCTAATTTTCCTTGATTCTTGACTCATATTAAGCTCAATAATGAATTCTGTTGGTCTGCCGATAACTAAAATTTATCAGAAGTTGTATTTTGATGTATCGATGAACATATTACAGTATGGACCTAATTGAAGACGAACACATTTATTTTTGTACCCCTATGTGATAAATGCCTGAAAATATCATTTTACGGGTCTAGAAGTTGTATATATGATTTTTAAGTACAAATTTGAATTCTACATCAAATTTTACATTAAAAACCATGATTGAACAATTTTTTCATGTTAACCCCAGAAAATCAGAATTGCAAGCAGAATATCAGCAGAATAAGAAAATTCAACTTTGAGGCCCTGAAAATTCAATAGGGTTGGACCTAGAGGGCTGAAACTTTCAGGATTTTCACTTTTCAATGTACTCTTCAAAAGTACATAATTTAAGAAAAAAAATTTTTTTTACCATCACGCTAACTATGGCTTAGCCCATATACTTGTGCATGTCCATTCGCGCAACGATCGTGTGCAGCTATATATAACAGCTTTGCGGCCCAAGTTGGTACTGTGTGTGTACACATCTTGGCCCTTGTCTCGCGCTGAGCAGCAAAACGTCTATATTATGTATACGTATTTACATGTCGCGGCTCTCTGTATAATGTTTAGTTTAGGGAGTATAATTGTGTATAAGTCGGTGCACTGCGCGGGAAATGTAGCGAAACACAGAGAGAGAGAGAGAAGGAGAAGGAGAGATCAAGTTATCTATGCAAAAGCACTAATACCATCGACCGCAAGGGCTGTGTATATACCGAGGAAACGAAGATACGTCGTTAGGTATTATCTATGTAGTCCGGTGCCCGGTTGGAACGCCGCGCGCAGCAACAGTGTTTCTCTCTGTAGTCTGTATATTAGTGAGCGGAGCTGCTTCGTCCTCTCGTTAAGATTTCGCTTCACGTTCGCGAACGCGCATAGGGCAAGTGTAAGAGAGCTGAGTGTGGACTGTCTGCCGTGACGCCCAGAGCTATATAGCTCCATCATTATATTTAGAGCCTTTTTTTGTCATGTGCTTTGACGATTACCGCGTGACATATATGAATTCGAGTCAATTTGCTACTGTGTATTTGATAGAGGTTCATTGAATATAAAAAAAAAGCTTGTGAATGCAAGGAGACGAAGCAATTTTGAGAAAATTATCCGAGTCTTCGCATAAAATATT
Organism: Trichogramma dendrolimi; assembly: GCA_034770305.1. Taxonomy (NCBI): domain Eukaryota; kingdom Metazoa; phylum Arthropoda; class Insecta; order Hymenoptera; family Trichogrammatidae; genus Trichogramma; species Trichogramma dendrolimi. Next base: position 274,134 of record JAPMIB010000163.1, on the reverse strand, counting down.
AATAAAAATCGTTCGTTCTCTTTATTTTTTTTGTCTTTATTTGGATTACGAAATTGGAGTGTTTATATCAAGTAAAAAATACTACAAAACTTGAAATACACAATGAAAATAACAAATGCCTTACCTGATATCAAATAATAGTCTAAAGCAACTGGTCAACATCCGATCTAAACTAATACTAGTTTTTAGCAATTTTTGATGTGTAACGTCTTATGTCTCGTTGGACTAGTGAATCCGTGAAAAACGAGCGAGCGCGATAATCGTAGGTTTTTAGTCTCAGTAGCGTCTGTTTGCTTCTCGCGCTGCGATTGGTCGACGCTAGGCAGTGTCGAGTTACTGCTAGTTCGCTTCTGCTGCGGCACAAACGCGGGCTATGTAGTACTTCGCGCTCATGTCTATGAAACGGCTATGTACAAGCGCGTCATGGTCTGTATCTCTCGCTCACTTGACTCTCTCCCGCTATCGATGCACGCGTGTTGCTCGGTCAAACGACACAATACATTACGACGCACACTTTGTAATCTTACAGCTTCGCGCACATGTTTATATTATGAATTTCAGTGTATGATTGTATGCGTACGATAATATTGATGTGTTCATTTAATATGTCCAGTATACATGCGCATACATACACACAGCCAAGTCTCGTACGTGTATTAAACCCATAAAATGCACCCGTAAGTTTCATTACCTTGATTCATATGTAAACAGTTACGACCTATGTCTTATTTAATAATAAGAGAACAATATCAAAAGTATTTATTTACATCAGTGATCTGATCTGTAAGCCAATTCATCACAGTTTGCATTTGTATTAGTCTCATTTGAATCGCTGAAGAGTAGAGCCGATTTTACATAAATTTGAGTTATTTCGATTAAATATCGAAGCTAGTGATTGCAGTGTGAAAATAATTATTGAAAATGAAAACATTAAACAATTCAAGTAAAGCAATTACGATAGAAAAAAAAGCAGCTGTATAAGAACAGCTGTAAGATGTGTAACGTCTTTATGAACATTAAAAATAGAATTGAACATTAAACAATCAAGTAATTCAATCTAAAATTCGAGTAATTAAATCACAACAAAATTCGAGTAATTCGATTTAAAAAGTTCAAGTAAATCAATTTACAATAGAAAAAAGTCAGCTGTATAAAACAGCTGTAAGATGTGTAACGTCTTTATGAACATAAAATAGAATTGAACATTAAACAATTCAAGTAATTCAATCTAAAATTAGAGTAATTAAATCAAAACAAAATTCGAGTAATTCGATTTAAAAAATTCAAGTAAATCAATTTACAATAGAAATAGAAAAAAAGAAGCGCTGCAAGATGTGTAACGAAAGTCACATTAAAGGTAAAAAATTAAAAAAAACCGCTGCCAACATGGCAAGAGCTTCCTCATAAAAAAATACCAATAACATTTTTTTTAAATAATGAATATTGTTTTGTATAAAAAAAATAATTTTATTTAAAAATCACCATAACATTTCCTGTAACCAGGGATTCCTGCATTTATACGTGAAAAAATGAAAAAAAAAATTTTTTTTTCCAAATTTACGAAAAAATCTTAGTCAAAAGGCCGTGTATACATACATACGAACATTTGAGAATTCAATCAAGTTTACAAATATGTAAACCAAATTGTCCGCGAGGTCTGGTTCAAAATCTCGTTTGCAAGCCTATCACAGAGCTTACTCTATGAAGGAAGCAAAAGTACAACTGTTTCATTTCGAGTCGTTAATTTTCATAATATTCGGTGAATCTCTATCTTTTTGGTCTTAAATTAAAGCTTAGCTGCTCTGCTTTCATGGACGACACAAAAAATAGTGGAAATTCCGGCATTCATACGTGAAAAAATGAAAAAAAAAATTTTTTTTTTCAAATTTACGAAAAAAAATTTCAAAAAATTAAAAAAAAAAAATTTTTTTCCCGTCTACTGCCAAAAAACCTTTCAGGCCTCATTAATACTACAAACGACAATGAATGCAATTGAATTGTACAATCCACCGTAACATTTCAAGATTTTGCCTCGGACACACGCACACACACACACCCACCCACCCACACACACACACACACACACACACACACACACACATACATCATACGGACATTTGTTGAGAATTCAATCAAGTTTACAAATATGTAAACCAAATTGTCCTACGAGGTCTGGTTCAAAATCTCGTTTTCGAGCCTATCACAGAGCTTCCTCTATGAGGAAGCAATAAATAAATAAAATAATCCAAATGAAACGAAAAAGTATTTGACGTTGCACCTCTGGTGTCTAAGCATTTTTTAACTATTATGTTACAAATACCAAGTGCACATTTTAAATGACATGAAAATTACAATTAAACTGTTTCAAATAATTCAAACAAATTCTCAACTACTGTTGAAAAGACAATTCTAGTTTAAGCCTCTGACAATAGATGGCGAGTATACCTTTATTTTTCACGTTTTTTCAAAGTGCACCTCAGTTGTCGTAACTTTCAGAGCGTACCGATTGAGTTACAGCACCAGGGTCGCGTACACTTCTTCAGAACATCAATGGTTACGGTCAAACCCGGGCGTACCGATCCGACCCTTAAGTCACCCTGCACAACACTGAAGCACAATTTTTTTTTCATTTTACGTTTTTTTGTGACCTCCATCATAAATCTACTGATTGAACGTGACCTATGAGTTCGATCATCTCGCCCGATTGTGACCGTTACCATTGATGTTCTGAAGAAGTGTACGCGACCCTGGTGCTGTAACTCAATCGGTAAGCTCATCGTAACGGAATGTTACGGCAACTGAGGAGCACTTTGTAAAAACGTAAAAGGCCAGAAAACGCAAAAGAAGAAAACATTTAACACGCAAAGTATACGAAAATGGCTCACGGAAACAGCTGTATCTCAGTGAATGATCAAAATTTTGAAGTTTCGAAAAATGCAATGAAAAGGGGACAAAAAATCCTACTCGAAAATGAAATAAATTTTTTTTAGATTTTAAGCTCCCTTTGAGCCCTTAATAGAACCGTGCTTATTTTCAAACGTCTCACACATTAGATTATAATATTAATTAATCTATTCAAAATAAAATAATTATAATAATCATCCAATGTCCAATAGTTTTAAATACAACAACGTTCATCAGAGCATTTGACACAAAGAAAAAAATGCCGTGATAGTTTATGAATGAAGAATATTTCCGGAAAAGAAGATATTTAGTTGATCATATAAACTTAATAAATTATTTAAATAAATAAGAAATCACAGAAGAACATTTCAAAAATGAAGACAGTGTAAGGGAAATACTCATTTAAATGTACATTGGTTTAACATTGATTGCGTCTGATCGAAATAAGCATAGGAGATTCCGGCGTTCCAACGAACAGATTCGATGTTGTATACTCTGTGTATACTCTAAATTACCGTGGCATTTTTTTATACACACATAGAAACTAATGTCAGAGCTGTCAATTTGCATAAGAGCTGTCGCGCCAATACGATTGGTATCCTCGCAATTATCAAAAGCATCGTTGTGTAGTGAGGTTTGATGAAATACGACGAAAATATTGAGGGTGACGTTCATCTTTTGTAAAATATGTTCATATCGTATCTAATGCACAAGTATACTGATAGCTCGCCAAGACATTTATTGTAAACAATTGCAATAATAAATAAAAATAATAAATTTAGATATTCTTTTCGATATTATGAAGGTTTATCTTTCGAAAACTCTGAATCTTACTCATATTCATTTTCACTGCTCGGTCAGTAAGAAACGAGGCTGTGAACATAATAATTGAGATAAAGTAATATAAACTCAAAAATGTAATTGATTTGTGCAATAGGATTATATGGATTTCATTGCTTGTATTTCAATCCACAGTGGCGGTGGCGCACCGCCACACATGATGGCGCTTATGTACGTTGTCAGAGGCTCTAACCTCTAGATGGAAGAGAGACAAGGAAAGTAATGTAAGTCCGTGGTTGGGGATCAATACAAATAACTTATTACTTTTAAAAAGGAAACTTCTCACCAATGAATTGTCAAAAGTTTTTTGGTAGCAGAAACCCCCATCATACATCACGCACCAAGATACAGATTGCGTTATCTTTTTGCGTGCACGAATAAGTCTTGAATATTTAAAGTTGAGCTTTTAAGAAGTTTAGATAATACTTTCCTGCGAGGGGGTTTTAATACTTTCGCATAATGGACAATTATTATGAGCTTCTTTTCATAATTACAAGGATCGCCGTTATACCGCACTATATCGTTAAAACTTTCTCGGAAACTCCAATGGGTCACTTGTACAATAAAAAAGAGTCAGATAATCAACCTTAAAAAATGAGCGAGATTCCACGTGTATAATATAAGAATCGAGCGCGCATAATTACCTTGAATTAAAGAAAACAGTCGTTCTCAAAAAAGTTGAATTTTTAATTAGATTTTGGCACTAGCGTGCCACTCTTGTATCGTCCGTCGAATATTAAACACCAGCAAAAAAATCAACGTGACAAGGGACAATTTTTTTAATCGCCATTAGAAATCAAGGACGGGCTAATGACGGGGACAAAAGCTCCATCTTATAGTACTTCACTAGCAAATTTCATTCTAATCATACATTTTAGCTTAATGTAATATTTCGTCCGTATAGTTTTTCCCACGTAGAGATTGAATTTGCAACAACAAAAAATTCAGTCTGCAAGTATTTTTAGCTATCCTAGGCCAGCACATAATTGATCAACATTTGACTTGTAACGTATTGCACCTATACACGAGGCAGAGCGCGTAGAGAAACCCGATATAGTCAATGACCCATAAACGAAATTAACATTTTCGATTAATCATTCTTCGCGCGACAAGATGGGCGAGAAAGGCAAAGAGAGAGATAGAGAGAGAAAGGGATGGATGGAGAGTGCTATTTACTCGCTGCATCTCATTTGCAAGTGAAATGCGAGAGAGATTAGAAATTTAAATACAGGCCTTGATCATACCTATGTAATGTATATAAATATGTTCGATGTATACATACACAAGCACACAGGAGCTACATCTCTTTGTTTCTCTAATTAATTTTAGGACACGCGACGTAATAAAAATAGCCTATTACGACATAGATAGTTAAGCTAGGAACAACACGAAACGTTACTCTCCGTGAGAATCCACGTGCAGCTTCGAAACTCGAGTGTATTTTCCCGTAACAATAAATCAAATTAAAGTTACAATATAAGCCGCGCCGTGTAAGGGTTAAAATAAATCCCGCGCGTGCTTTGATTTATCGATGTATGTAGCATAGGTACCTCGGCATCGTTGAGATACTGCGGGCAACCATCCATCACTTTTCGATCTTAAATGTCGTTCGTTCGCGTGCGCGAAACGACGACTTCGATTGAGAGAGACAGTATTTACGTCACGCGCGCGGTGGCATCGGTTTTCCTATGCCGAGAAAAGTTCGCCAAATTCTTTCGTCTGTGTGTACATACATAAGCTCGATATGGAAGCGCGCGCGCGCGCTACTGCTTACTACGCTCTTATTTTCTTTTTTTATTTCCTTCAAAGTGCAGCACTCGTTTGAGCACTTTATTCGCGTAAATCCTCTCTCGGCTCTCGTTCTCTCTCTCTCTCTCTGTCTCCCACGACACACGACACGTCGCGCTGATGTCGCTCGCGATAAAAACATCTTTGACGACCCTCCGCCGCTCCCCTCCCCACACGTTAGTTTAAGTGCAGGATGCGGGGCGTTATAGATTCGCGATAAAGATACCCGGCGAGCCACTATACGATGGATGTGTATCGAAGATTGATGGATTTTTGATGCTTTGATTGAGCTAATGCCTTTGCTTATTGATTCAATCAATACGTTTAGCATATTTGTCGTTTGTATATAATTATATCTTGTGAACCGTAATTTGCTATTTTTTTACGATCGGATTCATTCTCGCCGCGCCTTGGATTACGCTTTTTTTACTCGCGTTTTGGCATGGAATAGAATGATAATTTCAAGTATTTCCAAGATCGTTACTTTTATCCATCATTTTTTTTGCTCTCTCTCTCTTGAACACAATACTGGTGATAAAACGAACATTAAAGAAAATGTTTCACCGAAGAAAAGATTGAAAACTACGAGCACGTAAAGCCCAGTAGGGGGAACGGAAAAAACGATCCGTGTACGGCGCGTATACAAGAGGAGTGAGGCGAAGCAAAAAATAAAAATAAATAAAAGCACATGATCTGAATGGAAATTAGTTTTTGCGTCCCGTGGCGCAACGAAGGCGAGTTTTGAAAAACACGCGCGGCAAAAAAACTCTCGTGTAAACAAATCCGAATTCGTAACATCAAAGTTGCGCCACGCGACATTGATATAAAAAAAGTTTGCCGCGCCCCAAGTTATTTCTGATCGTTCGAATTTTTTACTCATTAAAGCTCTCTGTCTCTCTCTCCCTCGGTGCACGGCACACGGACGCTTATATAATATATATCGGGTTAAAGCTCGAACGCAAGAATACTTTTCAATAGTAATCACGACGAAAAATTGTTAATGCCTTACTTAAAGAGCCATTCCCAAGCGCGAGAGATATTTCTTTTTTTTCTTTTTCTTTTTTGTGTACTGCAGCGAGCTGCTTCAACAAGATACGAGCTTTAGCTCGGGTGAGCTGCACCGTCAGGGGAGTTAGACCACCAGCAGTACCACACACTCGACGACGAGAGAAAGCCCGAGTGACGCTGCTGCAGCCTTATACACGACGGAGGTTGTTTCGCGACATCGACGACGCCCGCCAACGAGAAGAAAGAACACGAGAACGAGAGAAACGATACTTTCGCTTCGATAGCGCTGAATGCGCATTAAACGAAGCATTCATGCTCATTCGGAGCTCGAGCTTCTTGCAGGCACGGGGAGCAGAGCTTGCAGCGGCTCTGTACATATATATACACTCTTATATATTTCAGACGTACAACAGCAGCCAACAGAGATGTATATAAGAACAAATAAAGAGAGAGAGAGAAAGAAAAGGATTGATGAAACAAAAAAAAAAGAAAGAGTCGCGTTAAAGAAGCGTGTCAAAACTCGGTAACTTCAATTTTCGAGCCATGACAAAACAGGTGAAATAATACCTTGTATGTGTATATCTGTATAGCATCGATGCCGCTATCCGTAAGAGCCATGCAGTTTTCGAATATAATGACGAATTTAAGCGCGCGGCGCTCCCGACAACGACGACGATGACGACAAAAAAGCACGTGACCTCGAAAAAATCGAGCGCGCGACGTCTACCCGCTGTCCGCAAGCTCTGCTGCTGCTGCTGCTGTATATATACGTGAAAATGCAACGGAAAAAAATAGAATCTCGAGGACGCCGCGCGATATACACGACGCGCAACTGCATGAATAAGCACCTCGTCGTCGTCGTTATATTGTTGTTGTTAAATATATATGTGCGTCGTGTGCAGCTCGACGTTATCGTCGGTACAGAGTCTCGCGCCTCGCCAGCCAAGGGTTATTACTTGTTGTATATACGTATGTTGGTTATTTGGTCGCGATCGATTTTTCCCGAATGACACGGCTGATTTGATGGCACGAAGGCGCGAGCACACCGTTGCTTTCAATGAGGCCCGACGACGACTTCTTGGCGTGCGTGTACGAGTGTGTGTGTGTAGGTGTACGATGCACGTCAAAAAATTTTTTTTTCATTCGTCAGAGCTCTAAAATGATAAATGTATATTTCAATGCAGAAACGTGTATCTTTACTGAGAATTTCGTGTTCATTAAATCAACGACGTTTACGATTGGGTCGTTGCGTGATAGATTGATATTTTTTTATCAATTATTCTGATTTAAACGGAAACACTACGTTACTTGCCAATAGTTTTTTTTTAAAACTTGAATTGTCAATGAACGTCTGTAAGGAAATATTAAATCATTGCTGCGATTTAATAAAAAAGAACGGATCAGGTCAATTATTGCTAATTTAAAAAGTACATTTTAACTTGATTATCTTGAACTTTCTTCAGAAAATAATTGTTGTTAAGTTAATAATCGTTTGAGATATTATAATAATAGTGTTTATGTACTCGTACATTTGAATAACCCACTTTCTACGGTTCGATTTCGATTTAGTATGATTTTTTATTGGCATTAGTGTGCAACTACATTGCCATAACACAAAGTTCACTTTCTACGGTCACTGGATCGAAGCTGCCCTCTTTTAAGAAGTACATGTACTAAAGTACACGGAATTATTTGATGACCAACGACTGGTATAATTGTTTTTTCAACAATGTTCTTTGTTAGTTAATTATATTTATAAAAATGATGATTTATTGAATTCATGTATGTATTAGCTAATATAGTATAATTATTTCAACATATTCGAGCTATGATTAAGTGGAAATTCAATTCTGAGCATTAGCCTTTATTTTATAGGACAGCAGATATGGACGTAACGATTTTATCAATATTATGCTATATTCCTTGTCTCATTCGTTGAAAAACAATGGAAACAAACAGAAAAAAAAATTTGACCAATGTTATTCGTTTACTATGCAGTCGAAATTTCAAGAAGAATGAGGTCTAAATAAATTATGCTTCTCGTAGTTTTTAATACAATAGAAAAGTTTTCAAACATTAGAAACAATAAAAAATTTTTCTTTGAATATGAAAATGATAAGAGCTTGTTTTTTCCATGACCTCACAGTGAATACTTTTGTTTTCAAAAATTGAAAGCCTTATACAGTAAATACCTGAATAAAATAGAACTTATTATAACGCTCAATTGTAGGCACGTGTGCGTAGACATGAGTACGCATATGAGAATTGAAAGGTCTTTTAAGCAGTTTATGATAAATTTAAATCAGTAAGTTTCCCAAAAAAATATACTTTTTAAATTACAAAACAAAATATTATTCAATCATTTCCATCTTCTCTTTGATTATTTTGTTTAAATCGCTATACATTTAATATAATAGCCACAAAGTCATTTTTAAGAAAAGAGACAAATATGCCTGACTTTTTAAATTTATTTCAAGTGCATCATTTGAAAAAAAATTAAATCACGAGCTTTCAACCATAATACAAAATTTTTTAATGACTGAAATTCAGTTTTTTTTAAATTATGTCAAGACATACACAACAGGGCGTGGTAAAGACGAAAAACGTTTTCTTTTACGTAGACCCTGAAATATAAAATGATCGAAAGGCTGCTGTAAACGATAATGTTCTTTTTATAACCTGAAGAGAAATTTTTCAGTCAGAACAAATTATTGTTTTGGTTATTAGTTGATATAATTGGTATAAATTGAGAGACTTACATTACTGCACGTTTCGAGATTTAATTCAATAATGGACCCAGCCTTTAGTACCAAAGGTTTCATTGACCTTAATAAAAGCAATACTACCATGAGCCTAGCCTTTGGTGGATATTCATACCAATTGATGCAATAACTACGGGGGTGAATTTTTTTAAAATTATTTTTAATTGTTATCAATTATACTTAATTTTTAAGTATCCAGAAATCTTACAATTTGATGAACATATCATGGCAAGCATTGCTGAGAAACTGACTAGGAATGCAAGCACATGTAATGGAAATCATAGAAAGACAATGTACTATTAACATTTTCATAGCTGTTGCTGAGCTCGTATCCATTAAAACTACCATCTGTAATCAGTCATTGAATATGTTATAAATATAAGCCTATTTTCATTGATATCTATAAGTTTCAAGTGGAATCAATTATTTTCTTCGTAATATTTTTATATCATAAATAAAATTAATAACTCGATTTATAATAGGCTTCATACTTACCGTGGTGCCACTTAAAATGATGTTGCACGATGTGCATAGGATAAGGACAAACATAAGTGTACTGGTCAAGCTATATAGTTTTTTAAAAAGCCTATAAAATCAGGTAGAATGTATCGTTTTTATTTTACCAATTAAATTATTTTTAAATGACTTGTCAATTGTGTAAATACGTATAAAATGACTTACTCGGTGCATTCGTTGTGGTGGCGTATTACTCGGTTTAATTTTTTTATAAGATATTGGTGAGCGTTTTCTTTATTTTCATCAAGCATACGCATATACTCGACATCTGTGTCTTTTAAATAATTTCTAAAAGTAAGTCAAGTTGAATTACAAAACTATCATAGGCGAAAAACGTTATCGAAAGATGGAAGTAACTTTCTCACATACTGCAATTGAAGGAATTCGCCAATGATAAATCCTATACATGAGAATTCGTACTGGCTCAATGATGCAACTATAAAACTGAAGAGAGTAAGAAGAATCGACTGGATTGCAAAAATTTGATAGAAATACTCATCTTCGTCCATGAAAAATCCCAATTATAAGGCAATGATTTTTTAAATGTTTTATTTCCTGGCAATGCCCATGTCAGTAAATCTGGAATAACCACTGAACCTGCACCGCCGATTACAGACATCAAAACGAACGTCACTGTAAAAGTGCATTATTATTTTTATAATTAATCAATCAGTCTTGAAGAGACCGATGAAGTATTCGGTCAAACGTCGGTTTGGTCATGAAAATGTGTTTTTTCATTTTCATGTACCATACTATTTTTAATACACGTTTGACTTTGACAATGTACATAAATTATATAATTTTAGTATGGCCCCAAAAAATAGAATTACTACCTGTTAAAATAGAATTGAAACTCATGAATTTTGTAACTGATTGCAAAATCACTTTTTGACCTGATGGATCGTTGTCTTGAAATATTCTGCCCATTACTGCCCAACAATTCTTAACCTAAATGACGTGCAGTTTTGGTTATTATATAGTCATATTATTAGAAAATACATTGAAAAATTATATTAACCTTTTCGTAATTTAAAGTTACATAATCATAGCAATATATTGTAACGAAACCAATTATAGCTTGACATAAGCCCTCCAGTATTCTACTGTCAGCATCTCCTTCGTGGATACCTTCATACAACTTTGATATCTGAAAAAATTCGGCATTAGAAAATCATTTTTTGAACAAATTTTTCTCCTTATTTCAACGATACATACTACTCCAATAATTGAAGTAAAAAAAGAAAAAAAAAGATTAATGAATACTCGTCCAATGATTTGCGTAAATTTACTTTGATACGGCCATAAAAAACATATTTTCAATACTATTACTTGTAAAGGAAACCGAGTAAGAATTTGCCTATACCACTCTTGATTTTCTTGTATTTTCACTTGACACATTATGTTTGTGAGATAATATGTTTGATAAAGCTATTTTTCTACTAAATTACTTTACAAATAGAAAATAGCTTGAACATTTTTATTATTCAGTAGATGTTTGAAAGAGTTTTAAATAAATGATGTTTATAGTTGTGAAACAATGGAAATGCTTTTAATAAACCAAAAAGTAGAAAGCCCACGCAAAACTAAAAAAAAACGTGAACAAATAAAAGTGATAAAAGACTATTATTTTTCCCCATAAACCTTTCTTTATAATTTAACACTTTGATTTCTGCAATAGATACAACCAATACAATCCAATTTATTATTAAATCTCAATCTACCATTGTTCAATTACACCGAGACACCGAGAAAATTTCGGTATATATGCTGTGCTTTTACGCCAGTATGCTGCGCACGGAACGAGAATATGCGTCAACACCGAATTCTATCTAAAAAGAGTAGCTTCTAACACCTGAGGCTGGCTTACTGACTGTGTTGAATGAATGATTGATTTTCTGTTCGTACATTTTTCACTAAGTTAGCGCAAAAATTAAAAGTGTCCGCATCATCATTTGTTTGTTATTTGAGATGTTCTGTGGAATCAGTTGTTTTTGTAAGGTCAATCTAATTGTATCTGTTTATTTACGCTGGCATAGTTCGTTTCAATTGAAATGGGGGACACTTTTTGGGCTTGGTTAAAGGTATTCAATATACATTGTCTAGCCTTAGGCATTGAATTTTCACTGAATCGGTAGTTTTCGCCAGATAAGATAAGGTACCCTCAAAGGATAATATGCGCACCGCAATTGTTCGTTCCCCCATTTCCATGCAATTGTGATAGAACATCTTTTGGATAATGGAGTTTCTAATCATCAAAGGAATCGAATATTGGCATTAGTTATTGATGAGTTTACAAAGACGTATATTAATTATATCATTTTTTCTAGGATCTTTTGAAAAGCGGTCATTACTCGAGGGTCCATAAAGAGAATTGAAGTGAATGATCTTTTTCAATAGGAAAATAACTACTATAAGGGTACAGTGCAAACTCTCGCATTTGGGTATTAACCAAACCTTATGTGTTTCCGCATTGATTTTCACTGGCCTCCCGGACGGAAGATGGTGGAATTTCACCGATCGGGTTAGCTAATAATTTTATGCAAAAATGTGATGAAAATAATACAGCTTCCTCACTACCAAATGCACTGCGACACGGTGAATTTTTATGCCCCGACACCGTTGCACTGAAGAAGGACGCGGGCCCGTATTGGGGAGTTCGACGCGATATTACGAGGGAAAGGGTAACAGGAGAAAGGCAACTTACAGAAAAAATAAATAAAATGTTCTTACAAAATTTTTATTATAAAGAAAGTAAAATGTTTATTTTTAAAACAATGGTTAATCCGGCTCACTCATTCGCACACACACATACACACTCACACACGCTGTTCAAATTAGTCACCGCTAGGTGGCGTCCCCTCCGATCATCGCACGCGCAGTAGCATAAGTCTAGTTCTAGGCATATAAGAGAGTCGATCTCACGGCATAAGGTATTCTATCAAAAGCTGGTAGCGGTCACTGCTTGATCAGTTTCGCGGTTGAAGAAGACTTGTCTTCTAGTCTCTGCTGCGAAGTTTCGAAAAGTTTTGTAAAAGAAGACTCGTCTTCTAGCTCGCTGGCGGCTTCTAGAGTTGACTGTTGAAGGGGACAACCCTAGCTCGCGGTCACTTGTGGGGCGATGTGCTGCCTGCTACTAGCCGGTTATTTTTGGTGTAGACCGGCTTGCTCTGAAAGCAATGTGCGGCTGTGTTTGGACTCGGCGTGTGCGATAAAGCAATCTATAGAATTTAGATTGAGGACTGCGAGTATGATTCGACTATGAAAACGAGTTCTCTACGTAATATTATATTCTGATATACGACTTTATTCACACATTTATACTAAACATTAAACCATATATTGACTATAGTTTATTAATTAAATAAACACTATATTATTTTTGTTAAATAAAATTCTTGCTCCGATCATTTTGTTTCATCCCGAAGTCGGAATTCAACAATAAACTATTTATTTCTTAGTCTTGTTGCCCAGGTGGAGCGATAATAAAGGAAGACTTAATTATTTTGTTGAAGTTTATATATTATTGTGGAAGTCAGATGGTTTACGAAAATATTAATTATTGATAATTAACAAGAAGCATAGTTCGCTATGTGTTTCTTTCTACGATTGTATTTTCGAGTGCGATTTCGTTTAGTTTCTTTAAACTCACAATGACTACTCTTGCTGCCATTATCGCTACCGGAATAGATTCTTCTTTGAGTATTTTGTGAATTACAAACAGAATTCTCATTCGTGTATTCTAAATTGCAGTCTGACGTATCATAAACTGTATTCGAGACTTCACATTTATGCTGAAAGTCCTTGGACTCGAATTGATTTTTGTGCAACTCGTTATCTGCACTATATTTCGGCCCGTATAATACAGCATTCCTTTCAGTAATTTTAACAGTTGCAGGCTCCATTGCCATTATTTCTTCTTTTTGTGGTTTCATTTTACTCTGAAGATTACCAGATTCATCGTGTAATGAATAGATTACATCATCTGGAATTTCCAAATTTTTAACGCCACCTACGTCTCGTATTAAAGCACTAGCCAGCATTATGGATCGAATGGATCATTGTGAAGAGAAGACCGAATATCAGGCTTTTCTAATTTGTAATTGCTCCAAACTCTTTCAGATCCAGCATTTCAATTAGGAATGCTACAAATTCACTTAAGTGTCTGAATTTACCATCCCCCGCGCTTCTTTAAGTAGAAACCAAAATTTATCGATGTCTTTTTCACTTTTATTATCTGGTAAATCATATTTTATTAAATCGTCCCATTCAGTGTTCATCGAATCTTTCTCTTTTACATGAAACGGATAATGATTTAAAAACGTTAGAATGCCGTAAACGACAAACCATTTTTTCCTTCATTTTCGTGAAATTCCGTATTGAGGGCATTTCAGGGTTGAACAGAGTCAAGGAAAAAAATGTATCGTCTTCAAACTTATACCTTTGCGACATTTGCACCGCTGCCTCTATCATACTATTCCTGCAAGTATTGATAATTTTTTCTTTCTCATGGTCACTGATTCCAGTATATTCAAGAAATATTCGTGTTATTCAGCCAATATTAATGTCACCAGAAGGTGTAAAATATTCCGATCGTCTGGATCTTTCATGCTTACATTTTCATAAATTAATGTATAATTTTTTCATGATGGTATAGTCTGTACCAAAAATGGGCTTTACCGTTTGAAGAATATGATTTGCTTGTACCAATTTTCCCAATAAAAATTCTAAAAATATTACGTAAGTGTGTTGGACGGGGTCCCGCAAAAAGTTTCTGACATTTTTAATATTATCATCGTGATGCTTTTTTTATTATCTTTCTGGTCTCATTTTCGAAAAATACTGTTAGAGGCATACATCCCCTTATGAAAAAAATCTGCAGAATACGCTGCAAAAAAAATCAACAGAAAAATCTGCAGAAAAATCTGCAGAATTTTCTGCAGCATATTCTGCAACATTTTCGCGCCCACAATGCTGGAATCTGCTGAATTGTGGCCCAAAGAACGGGTAAGACGCTCGTTCTGCAGAATTTTCTGCAGAGCAAGGTGGAAAATCGTAGGAAAAAAACGCTCGCGACTCTAGTTCTGCTGAATTTTCTACAGAAGGAAGTATGTGAGTCTACAAAGTACGTAAATTTCTGCAGAATTTTCTGCAAAGCAAGGTGGAAAATCTGTAGGAAAAAACGCTCGCGACTCTGGTTCTGCTGAATTTTCTACAGAAGGAAGTTTGTGAGTCTACAAAGTACGTAAATTTCTGCAGAATTTTCTGCAGCAAGGTGGAAATCTGTAGGAAAAAACGCTCGCGACTCTGGTTCTGCAGAATTTTCTACAGAAGGAAGTTTGTGAGTCTACAAAGTACGTAAATTTCTGCAGAATTTTCTGTAGAGCAAGGTGGAAAATCTGTGAGAAAAAAACGCTCGCTGCTCTCGTTCTGCCGAATTTTCTACTGAAGGAACTTTGAGTCTACAAAGTACGTAAATTTCTGCAGAATTTTCTGCAAGAGGAAGTGGAAGAGCTCTTTCACAAAAATAAGCCAAGTAATTAAATATTATCTTTTTCTAGCATCTGCCGCTGCAATCAAGAACTACATCAAAATGCACTGACTTAGAAATGTGTTTTGTAATGTGCATACGATGGAGGAACTTATATTTATGAAATTGGGAAGATTTTCAGCTTCAATATTATTTTTATTGTTTTTACACAGTATACGTTTTTTCTTGGCTTTAACGAAACAATGAAGATTATTAAAGCATAAATAATGCAAATGAATTGTAGCTTTAAAAAATAAATCTATATTATATTTATGGAAGAGTTTTGTAAAAAATAGTTAACAGACACCCAGTGCAGAGCAAAAATGGAAACTCCTTGATTCAATCTTAACGACCCAACTTATTCTTGGCTGCGTTATTGAATAGTACTTTCCAATCTTTTGTTTTTGGAAACAGTTCGGCAGTATAATCTGTAAAAGTGATATTATTAGTATGCACTTTTATCGTTTTCCAAATCTCCGAGAAGGCACTTACTTCGTGCTGCTGCAGCGATTTGGGGATAGACCCGGACGTGCTACTGCGTTAGGATTCATTGCTAATGAAAAGTTTGACGGTTTACCTGTCAAACTAGAATTTGCTAATTCTTCAGGTCCGAAAAGGCGGCGGAGTATAGCACTGGTAAATTCTTGATTCGTCTCTGGTAAACCAGCTTTATCCTTGTCCGTTAATATGTAATTTGTTGGATCAGGTTCCGACTTGGACACAGCTTTTTCTAAATTGAATTAAAGTTTTTTTTGAAGTTTGTGAGAAAGGAAATTGTCACTGAATGCATTAGCATTAGCCATCTTATATACGCAGCAAAGCTCAAAAAAAGGCTTGTAGCCCTAACAATTTTTATTTATTTAAAAAAAAAGAAAATACTATAATAGTACTATAATAGAACTATATCATATAAAATATATAGAACTCATATAGTACTTTTTTTTAACCAAAATCACAAATTTCTTTTAAAAAGTCTAAAATACCAAATGAGTATAGCGACTGAGGATAAAGCACTTATCTTGACTTTAAATTGAGACTAAGTAGAAAATTGGTGTAATGAACATTTATGAGTTACTTTTTTCTTTCTGACGTAGCCATGCTATTTACTTCCTTTTTATATCATTGAGCTCTACTTTATATTTTTTATTGTTGTTACACTCTTGTTTAACCCGTTAACGCCCAGACGGACAGAATTTTATTTCTTTTGTAGTGACCAATAAAATCATCTTATCAGGGCGAGAAAAATTCTAGAGTACTCATTTTCGATGTAAAATTAAATGTACTTTTCGAATATGTTTATAATTGACCTACGATGCATATTAAAAAAGTTATAAACCAATTATTGCAAAAAAACACGATTTTGAATCCTGAAAAAAAATTTGATTCAAATTTTTTTTATGAAAGAGACTTCGATCGTGGCCAATAATACCCAAAATTGTGGAATAACGATCTAAAGTTTAAAGTACCGTAGGTGGGATTGGAAAATTCAAGATGGTGGACACCAAAAAATACACTTTTCCAGAAAAATGTACTAAAAACCTTTGGTATTTTTACTCGTAAACGATCAACTTTAGGAAAAAATGTTACTCTACAAAAAGTGTTTAAAATCATTCAAAGATTACGTAGGAATTTTTCAGAATTTTTTGAAAATTTTTGAAAATTTTTGAAAAATGACCGAATTTGAAAAAATCGAAAAATTCTTAAACATTCTGAAAAAATTCCTGCGTTATCTTCAAGTGATTTTAACCACTTTTTGTAGAGTAACATTTTTTCTAAAGTTGTTCGTTTACGAATTAAAAAATGTTTTTGTTCATAGTGAAATTCGGTCATTTTTCAAAAATTTTCAAACATTTTCAAAAAATTCTGAAAAAATTCCTACGTAATCTTTGAATGATTTTAAACACTTTTGTAGAGTAACTTTTTTTCCTAAAGTTGATCGTTACGAGTAAAAATACCAAAGGTTTTTAGTACATTTTTCTGGAAAAGTGTATTTTTTGGTGTCCACCATCTTGAATTTTCCAATCCCACCTACGGTACTTTAAACTTTAGATCGTTATTCCACAATTTTGGGTATTATTGGCCACGATCGAAGTCTCTTTCATAAAAAAAATTTGAATCAAATTTTTTTTTCAGGATTCAAAATCGTGTTTTTTTGCAATAATTGGTTTATAACTTTTTTAATATGCATCGTAGGTCAATTATAAACTCATATTCGAAAAGTACATTTAATTTTACATCGAAAATGAGTACTCTAGAATTTTTCTCGCCCTGATAAGATGATTTTATTGGTCACTACAAAAGAAATAAAAATTCTGTCCGTCTGGGCGTTAACGGGTTAACCCGTTGTGGTCACACCTCCAAATAATAACGTAGTGGTCATATGGGGTCAGCGTGACCCCACGCGGAAAAACCTCCGCCATTTCCCTCCCGTTTATTGGATCGACTTAAAAATTGGTTTGGAGATAGTTTATAACTACCTCTTTGAGAGAAAACAGTTATTTGACCTCTTTATAATTTTTTTAATAATGAAAATGTTGAATGAACTTTTTTTTTCGAAATTTTGGGTTTTTTCACTAAAAAGGTCATAAAACATTCAATTTTTGAGATACAGCGGGTATGTTCCGGGGCTGTACTCTTGATAATATATACTTTTAAGAAAAATACAACTTATAATGATCGGCCGAAAAAAGTATATTTATTTTGAAGATTGAAGTAGGCCGTTTTGACGAAATTTTGAAACATGAAGAGGATAAGCATTATCATAAAATATAACACTAAAAAACATTTTTTTATAGAACATTTATTTACTATACGAATAAAAAAAGATAAAATTAAAAAAAAAATCACTCCATACCAGCACAATCAGTGCACATAAACGCGCGATGCTCATCGCACATAGGCCGAAGGCATGATGGACATTGCATTTTCGTTTTTTTGTCCTTATCGCGTTTGCACAACAGACATCTTTTTCTTTTGGCAAGCTCGTACCTTTCTTCGGTGGATGATTCACCTATTTTTAGTTCGAGGATCGAAGCGATACCAAATTTTATTTGCGATTGTAGAGTACTATTGGCGTAGCGGTTTTGTAAGTGTGGCGTGACTAAATAACGTGAAAGCTCGTCCAGGGTTTGTTTGGCTGTTATGCGGGACTGACTACCTGCATTAATTTTCTGACACGTAAATAAAATGCGAGCATTTACGCTAGCTTGATCTAGCATTCCCAAAAAGACTCGCATTGGCCAACGATTGGTTTTCCTACTTACTGTCTGAGCGTGGCACAGCCAATCAAAACAATCAGTGCCTCCTTTAGTTGCATTGTAGTGACGAACAATCACTGGTTTTTCGTTTTGGACATCAGTGGATAATTTATCTGTAGAAATTACTAAGACGATCTTGTTTTTTTTTGGTGAATACGATACCAGGCTCATAGAATCTGTATGACAGAATTTCCACTCTGGTGGATTTTTTGACGCAACCTTCATCTCTGCAGGAATTTCCTGCTTATTTTTTCGAATGGTACCGGTCATTTTCATGTCGTATGGTTCTTCCTTCATACGCAGCAGGAGAGGAATGGACGTGAACCAATTGTCGCAGGTAACAGTGCGTTTTGTTCCATGAATTGGTGCAGTCACTTTTCTGAGGTAATATTCAGATAATTTCTCTCCTTCCAGTAGATCGGTTATTTGGATTTTTCCTAAGTATGGAATCGCAAACATTAAATATGATGTTGATGGATCATTGAGCGAGAAAAGTTTCAAGCCGTATTTGTCAGGTTTGGACTTGATGTACATCCTAAACTTGCATCTTCCACGAAAGCCAAGAAGTATTTCGTCTACAGTACAATCACGGCTTGCTTGATAACAATTCGTGCAATTGGAAATAAAAATGTCCCAAATTTCACGAATTGCTCCAAATCTATCGTCCTCGTCTCTCTTACTTTTATCGTCAAATCGGAGACAGACGGACAAAAGCATAAATCTAGATCGAGGCATTACACAACGATAAAAACTTATGCCTATTTGCGAACTCCACAAATCATGTGTATTCACGTTCGCTGATTTCCAAGCTCCACTAAAATAAAATATGCCTAAAAAGGCTCTTAATTCTTCTTCATCGGTATGGTGGTGGTACGTTTGAAGTTCTTTATTTTCTTTGATCATGTTGGCGCAATGTTCTTCAATTTGGTTGTTGGTGTGCTCAACAATAATCTTGATTATATTTGGAGTAAATAAAACATCCCAGAATTCAGTAATATTTTGTAACTGAGCGGCTGGGCCAGCCGGTCCTGCCACATAAACACGATTTACATCGCTCAGTCGATCTATTGAAACAAAATAAAAACAAACAATTATAAAATAAATCTCAATTATAAAAGAATAAGAGAAATTATATTGTATCATATTCATTCTACGTAGGCACGCTCGTGCTATGCTGTGTACAACGTAATATAGATGTATATATATAGACCAATTCCCCCTTCATATTTCACGTACGCACGTACGCACTACACACGTACACAAGCATACCTATGTATGAATGAGATGAGTGAAAGTGTATGTATACGCGTGAAATTTATACACGCGCGCGCATGTGTTTGAGTGTGTACCTGACAGCCGCTCTCGAATTTTTGAATTCCAAACGTAACCGTTTTTTCCTCGGAGCTTGGATACGGGCCGTCCACGTGCAGAAGATTGGAGAAGGCGCTCTTGCAGCGACGCTTCCTCGAGATCATTTGCCATTTCATCGTCAGAATAATCTTCAACGCTGCCACCATCATAGTCTGACTGTTCTGACTCCTCGGAAACAATGTCTTCTGTTTCAGAGGCTTCACAATCGAAAATTTCTTCTTCTTCATCCTGCTTAACGAGCGAACTAATAACGGGTCGATTCCGAAGATTATATGCCATCTGGACATTTTTTGAACGTTTTTTGGACATAGTTAAAATCATTCTCAATGTCAAGAAAAAAATTATGATCGCGAACACTTATACTCACGTTCTTAAAGATCACTTTAATACAAAATTTAATGAAATTTATTCTAAAATTTTCTTCAAAAATTTGATCACTCTGGTCACATGGGGTCTGAGAGACCCCACAAAAAAACACGACCTACTTCAATGAAATCTACAACACGAATGAAAAATATCGACCGTTCCCGCGCCATGGGTATATGTAGAGAAAGGTTGTACCAAAAACATACAGCGCCACCAGTTTGGTTTGACCAGATACTTTCAAGATATTTCATCTCAAACTTTGTCTGGGGTCATCTAGACCCCCAGTGACCACAACGGGTTAATAGAAATATCGTCTTGGTTATTTCTTTTCCTTAATTTTTGAATATTATTTGCCACATTTTGAGCCTCCTCGATTATTTTATTAATTTCTGCGGAAGTTAAAATTTGAGAAAAATATGAATTATTGTAAAATCGGAGGTGAAATATGTGAAATACAAAAGATTGAACATCGACCACAGACATCAAAAAGTCTTAAAAATCATGGTACGAAATCTGTATTTATAAGAACTTTTAAGACTTATTCAGACTATAAGAGTTTTTAAGAATGAGTGTGGCGATGAATTTCCGTAGGGGATAAAAAAGAAAAATTTGGTTTAAATGCAAAAATTGTATTACTTGTCTCTGAACTTTCAATAAAATTCATGTCGTCTTGACTGAATTTTATTTTCAATTTTCACTTTCAAGTTCATCTTTCAAGGAATTTATTGTTTTAGTTTTTGTCTTCATTTCAATTTCCAAATCAACTATTTTACTTTCGGATTGTTTTAATTGAGCTTGTAGTAGTTTTTCAATTTCTTCATCTTTCTCATCTAATGCCTTCGCCATTTGATCATCTTCGTCATCTTCGTCATCTTCGACATCTTCATCATTTTTACAATGATTTGTTTCAGTACTTTCTTGATACTCGTTATCTAATTTTGAAATTCCTTTGCATTCTACTTTCGATGTATTATTTAATTTATAATTGCTTTTTCATCATCTTCCTCATCAGAGTCCTACGAAAAAAAATCGACCAGCTCAAGTTTTTCACTCGGTTTAAGAAAAATAAAAAAAAATTGTTAGAATCGAAACATTTTTACACGTTAATAATTACAAAACGTCTATAACGTTACGGGATCATTATAAATAAGTATCCCAGACTTACTAAAGGACTTTTTTTTTCAATTCGTTCAAAACTTTTCGTAGATCATTTTTTTTGGGTTGATGTATCCTTTGGTTCTTGAATTTTATTCGATTTTTTTTTTATTTCCAGTCTGTTTTTCTTTACTTTATGGTCGTACACGTAATCTTCGTCAATTTTTTTTGAACGATTTTTCTTGAACTCTTCGTAGGGCTTGAAGATCCATAATTTTTCAAATTTTCCATTTTTTCTTTCATTTCAGTCCAGGCTGTATAATTTTTAAATATACTTAGATTTAAGTAATATACGTGAATAAATAAACAAAAGGATGAAAAATAGATTAATCTTCAAAACACCGCATAAGAACAATTCTTTCAAAATGAGGTGATCCGAAAGTATTACAACGATGTGATTTGGCTATAAAATTTTGTAATTCGAATGAAGCCAAAAATAACATCCCGAAAAGGCACTAGTCTAAATAATGTTCTTGCTTTAAAATATCAGTGATTCAAAAAAAGTCGTTATCTAAGCGTAGATTACGACAAGATCTTCCATTTAAGCAGTGGAAACTCCAAACTGTGACTTTAATACTTAAGAGAATTAATGAAATTGATTCATGCATGTGCAGCAGAGGGACAACTTCACACAGCAAATGCTCAGCTGATAAATAATGCTTAAAGTTAAACTCATCTGATTAAAACGTACAAAGCACCAAGTTAAATTTTATTAGCTTTCTGTATTGCGTAAATAACTATAACATACGATTCTACGAGTTCCGGCCACCTAACATTTAAGCAGAATGAAAGTCTCAAAGTACTCTAAATAATTGTATAAAACTTCCTGCATCGCTTGAAAAGAAAGTCATTACAATGTTGAATATTTCGAGATTCAAAAATACTGAAACTTCAAGATGATTTAATTTGTTCAAAAGTAATTTAAAAAGAAGGAAATTCATAGTCAAGCTCTGAGCATCACCCTATGACACAGCAACAAAAAATCATATAGCATACGCCGAGTGTAGAATCTCAGTAAAGTTTAGTAAAACTATGGCGTTCATCACATCTTTCATCGTTTTTTTGCCCATATCTTTCGAACCATTTGAGTCTTTACCTTGAAATCTTGAAAAATTATCTCGTGTAATGCGACTTTGCATAAAAAAACTCATGAAAAACTTAAGAAAAAATCAATTGCCATACTAAAGGAATAATAATTCTATAAATTAAACTCAACCAACACTCGGAAAAATCGCTGATTTCTGAAACTATTGATATCATTCATCGGAAAAATAAAAAAAAATCATTCGGAATTTTTAAGCCATATCGTTTTTAACTCTGTGCAAATCGAAGCAAATGTGGAATAGATATAGTGTTTTCTTAAAAAAACATACGCTCTGTAAGAGTGTCTGGTCTGAGACCGTATTTCGGAATCAAAATACAAATAAAGTTATATGTATACTCACAGCCAGACCCCAAAATTTTGATAGGTTCTGCGCGGAAATCAACACTTTTTAATTGGTTTTTCAACGTATGAGCAGAGGTTGTGTTACAATTAGGCCAATATACTTCGATAACTTCACTATTTTCTTCTATTTTTGTCAGACGCTCTTTATCATTATCATATTTAATCCAAGGGAAAAACCCAATATCAATTGGTTCTTCGTCTTCATTCACAAATTTTACCAAGATGCAATGTTCATCTTTTATATCTTTCAATTTTTCTAAAATCTCGGAATTCATGTGAAAACTGTAAAATGATTTTTATGATTGATTGTGCCATTATAATACCAGAAAATATTATAGTTCAAATTTTCTGAATGATAGTGCCGCATGAAATGCGGCTGCGAAGTATAAAATGGAAGTATAATGCACTTCACACAATGATTGCACACAATTTGATAAGCAAATACTAACGCCAGTGCTTCCGTTAAGTTCGACTTAATAATTTTAAATTTATAACTTCTAGAGAAAAAAAATATTGTATGCAAAAATATTGTTCTGCAGTTCAAAAAGTATTCCAAGAAGAACATGTAGCATTTAAACTAAAATAATTCAATTAAGCCGAGAACTAAACCAACGATCTCATTATGTAAAAATCGAATTTATCTCGGGGAGACAAATATTACACGCAAAGCAGTTAGGTGTTACTTAAAAGCTTAAAGGAATTACAATCTATGACAAAATATTTAAATATTCGGATCCACTACTTTAAGACACTAAGACTCAGACACTAAGACTCTCATCTAAAAACTAATATAAACGATTTAATAATGTAAAAACTGCACACAAACGAACTTTTGCAAAGCTTAAATGACCTGCCACCGTATGCATAATATTTCAAGTAATATTTTTCAAATACTGATGCTTATCAATGACTCAGATTGCTTACCTTTATTCCTTGCCGATAGCCAATTAATATACCTCGTGCCACAAAGTTGACAATTACTGTAAAACGATGCCGAACTTCTACACCAAGTTCTCTAATGACGCCGATAATTATCCAAGAACGATGTTGCTACCTGATCGGAAATAGATTTTGGATCATTATAGAACATTGGATTTTTAAAAAAATCATTTAGGATTGTAAGAAAATATTTTACTTAAAGTTGCTTCAATTATCGCCGATGATCGCCGTCGTCAAAGCCGCAATGCCGACTATCTTGACTGCCAAACGATCCGAACTGGTACAACGCGTTCTCCACGGTCACCCGAACGATGATGCTACATAATGAAAATGTTTAAATATTTAAAAAATTATTTCACTTTTTACAGATTAGGATTAGAAATATAGCACGACGAAAAAATATTTTACTCAGTGTGTGTCAATTATCGCCGATGATCGCCGTCGTCAAAGCCGCAATGCCGACTCTTGACTGCCAAACGATCCGAACTGGTACAACGCGTTCTCCACGGTCACCCCGAACGATGATGCTACATAATGAAAATGTTTAAATATTTAAAAAATTATTTCACTTTTTACAGATTAGGATTAGAAAGATGTAGCATGATGAAAAATGTTTTACTCAGTGTGTGTCAATTATCGCCGATGATCGCCGTCGACAATGCCGCAACGTCGACGATGTTGACTACCAAACAACGCAGCAAAATCGCCGAGTATTACGATAAATGTAATTGTTGAGTAGTAAGCAGATAAGGACGCTTTTTTAACGCCGTAATAATATCCGATAGAGGATGCTGCAATACGATTAAAAACAATTAATGATTATCATGTAAGAATAAGGATTTTTCGATCACGTTTTCAAGGTTATTGAAAAAATAAATTTACCCGCTTTAACTTCGATTTGAATTGTGCTGCTTACAATGCGAATTGAATGTTGTTGATAATGCAACTGTAACTGTACATTTATCAGCAACATTCAATTCGCATTGTAAGCAGCACAATTCAAATCGAAGTTAAAGCGGGTAAATTTATTTTTTCAATAACCTTGAAAACGTGATCGAAAAATCCTTATTCTTACATGATAATCATTAATTGTTTTTTAATCGTATTGCAGCATCCTCTATCGGATATTATTACGGCGTTAAAAAAGCGTCCTTATCTGCTTACTACTCAACAATTACATTTATCGGTAATACTCGGCGATTTTGCTGCGTTGTTTGGTAGTCAACATCGTCGACGTTGCGGCATTGTCGACGGCGATCATCGGCGATAATTGACACACACTGAGTAAAACATTTTTTCATCATGCTACATCTTTCTAATCCTAATCTGTAAAAAGTGAAATAATTTTTTAAATATTTAAACATTTTCATTATGTAGCATCATCGTTCGGGGTGACCGTGGAGAACGCGTTGTACCAGTTTGGATCGTTTGGCAGTCAAGATAGTCGGCATTGCGGCTTTGACGACGGCGATCATCGGCGATAATTGACACACACTGAGTAAAATATTTTTTCGTCGTGCTATATCTTTCTAATCCTAATTTGTAAAAAGTGAAATAATTTTTTAAATATTTAAACATTTTCATTATAAAGCATCATCGTTCGGGGTGACCGTGGATAACGCGTTGTACCAGTTCGGATCGTTTGGCAGTCAAGATAGTCGGCATTGCGGTTTTGACGACGGCGATCATCGGCGATAATTGAAGCAACTCTGAGTAAAATATTTTCTGACAATCCCATAATTTAAAAAAAATTCAATGTTCTATAATGATCCAAAATCTCTTTCCGATCACGTAGCAACATCGTTCACGGATAATAATCGGCGTCATTGGAGAACTTGGTGTATCAGAACGGTATGATTTGACAGAGTACATTGGCGGCTTTGCGGCAGAAAATATAACACTTTCTCAATTTGACAGTGTTGATTATCGACTTGGCGACAGGAGCTATACCCGTTAGACGTTGACAACTAGTAAAGGTAAGTACTTAATTTGATTCGTTGATGAGATTCATTATAAAATAATAGTATATGAAGGGTTGATCATTACGAAATTCACGAACCAATTCAGACAATTAGCTTCGTCTCACATTGCACTGTTTGCTCTGGTGCACTAACACTTCTAGATTTGAATGCGTATCAGAGTTTCATTAAACAATGAATATCTCGAACAAAAGGAAAAGAGGTCCTTACAAACTTTATGATTTAAATCCAAGCCTAGGAGTTCCACCATCAACAATAAGATCCAGAGTAAAAAAACAAAAGCTTGAGGTAGGCCATAATAAATGAACCGACTTAAAACCGATAATGTCAGTTGATTGGCATGTACTTGTTGTTCCACGCAGTTTTAAAAAAAAATATACATGCCTTTTTTAATGAATATATAATTGTATACAACCGCAGTGAGAAAAAAATAATTCATTAACACGAGGCTAACGTGCGAAATGATTCAATTATTGCCCCGCTATAATTGAATTTTTCAAGTATAATATCGCATTATGGATTTTTAATCGCACTTACAATGTTGTCAATCAATAGCGTCCAATTCGCCATTTTTCGATGATCTCACTTTCAAACTATACAGTTGTCTATCCTTATCACCCCCTTCCTCACTCATAAGTATCGTAAAATATCGTAAAAAAAACGAATAAAAAATCTGCATAATTATTTTACAAGTACATTTTAAATGAAAACTCGAAAAATTATCAATTATCTTTGTTCTTAAATTTAAATTACATACACGCGCTATCTTTTGAAAGATATTTCGTTTATTGTAGGACGAGTATAATGCGATTATATCACAAAATAATCTTGAGAATAATGAGGAAGGTACTAGTGAAATTAGTAAAAATTGTGCAGTCGATAATGGTGAAAGAGACTGTATTACTGCCCCCAATGCATTGATACAAGTGAATTCAAGTCATGAACATTACGAACCAATTCTTATTGAATTATTGCCCGAAGCCAATACTTCAGATGATGAAAATAATGAGAATGATAATGAAAATCATCATTTATTTGAAAGTTACATTAGCGATGGTGATGATGATATTAATGATGACAATAATAACAATAACAATGAAAATGGTATCTCTGATGATGATCAAGATGATAATAACGATTTTATTAATTACAATGGTACTGACAATGATGATGAAGATGAGAATGATGACACAAAATCTGATAACGATACTAATATTGAATTCTCATCTGATGATGCAAGTGAATGTTTATTTTAAGACCAAAGTCAGGCGAAAATGATTTTTTCCCAAGACATTTATTTGAGATTTTCTTGCTGAATGCGTTGCTTGAAAACTATGTGGATGCATTAATTTTGTACTTTTCTAGAAATTTACGTAACCCTACAGTAAAGAAACAAAAAAATCTTGAAATAATTTCTTAGGAAAAAATAATTGTTATCTGGCTTCGGTATCTTCGTAAAAGTTTTACAATTTAACGTAGTATTAAAAAAGCCTGATAGAAGAGGATAAAAAATTCTGACAAAGTAATCACGAATGAATTAGGATCGAACCAGCGAGCGAAAGCATCCCTATATTTAAACGGATAAAAATATTGTTAATGATGCAATATTAAATTGGATTATTTTTTTTTTATTTGAATCATTATTCAATCATAACTTTAGCGCAAAACCCACACAAGAAAACTCGAGTGACAAACGTGCCTTTTTATTCTAGAATTTTTTTTTGATAATTAACTTTGTTTAATTTGATAGTTATTAACTCACCTACGTGTATCTTATACTTTTAATTTCTCACCAGTAACATGATCAAAGAAAGTTTTGCGCTCCCTCTGGTAAATATCGTAGAGAGCAGTAGCGACATGCCGCTTCTCTTCCGAGCCGTAGTCTATATATAATTACGCGCGCACAGGCCTTCACGCGTGTGTACGTTTCGTACGAGGCGCTAGCAGACAACTCATCATTTTACGTGTGCAAAGCCTAACACCGACCTGTCATTGAGACTTGTGAAATTTTTGTTTATTATTCTTTGATTTTGCTATTGCTGTGTCACTGCATTGCTGCATTGCAGCTCAGGTAAGTATATACAAATATCACGTGCATTTATAATTATTTTTTTACTAATGCTCTTTGATTTGCTGGTACCAGATAGGCAAGAGGTTTTTTGGACTAGCGAATAGCGAAGACTCATAGTATTTGTCGTTGTTGCTGTTGCTATTACTGTTGCTGCTACTGTGGTGCTGTATTGTTGCATTGAAGCTTAGGTGAGTATATTATACGTAAATTTTTCACTAATTCTTTTTATGCACTGTAATAATTCTGAGCTGAAAAAAAATTGTATAAGAGTAAATGTATCATCCATCCAGGGTGCAAGAAAGATCATAACATAGCTACTAATGATTCAAATAAGTTTTTTCAAATGTGATTCAAATGAGTATTTGTTTAATGTTCAAAATAAGTAAATGTTCATTTTATTGCAGGGGCAGATATAAAATCATTTTTTATGTGATTTAAATAGAAATTCATCCCTGCGTATTCAACATACAATGATGATTCGATAATCAAACACAAGTATTCAAATCAGATTAATTACAAACATCCCACACATCAAGTCTTCAACCCAACCCCCGAGCTCTTAGTTTGGTACCTGAAAAACACTGCATAAAATTGCTCCAGCTACTACCATCTCTGTGAGTTTTATTTATATCTTTTGTAAAGTATTATTAATATTCAGAAAGGTTCTACTAATATAATTCTTTATGATTGCAGACTATGCAAAACATTGCACCAGCAACTCAAAGACAAGCAATGATGATTATTCAGCCTGCAGTTGGTGGACAATGATACTTTTTGAAAATATCACACTCTTCCTCGGTGTCAATTCCTAAAGATCAATTGCAAACTCTGACTCAAACAATTATGCCTGGTCAAACGCCAGATGGAAATGTTGTTTTATGGGCTGAAACAAGCTAAAACATCTGGAACTACTGCAGCAAAATAAACGCAACCAATAGCTAGTAAAAAAGTCTTCATTAAAACAAAAATGTAACTTCATTGTACATTTTCTAATTCATTGTTAACATCAGAATATTTCTTTAATACATAAATCTATCCTCTCAGGTTTATACCACAAAGATGATGATTTCAAATACTTCAGCCCAGAGTAATTGCAACTTCTGATGAAGCTGCTGGTCAAACTATTAAGTTTGTTTCAAACACTCAAATATAAGTATGGGTAGTCCTACAAAAACTTTAACTTTTGCCCAAGCTCAACAAATGGGTCTCATTCAATCATCAAATAAAAGTACAACATATTTTACCATCAAGTGGATAAAAACAAGTACATATTAAAAAAAAGAATGTCTTCATCTAAACATTACTTCATAATTATTTTATTTTAAAGGCAATGGTTGTCAAAAAAGTTTCACGGCCAAGGATCAAAGGTAGCAGTTGTATCTAGATCACTGGCTAAAATACTTCCAGCTCAACAATAACAATCCCATAACAATAACAATCTTATTATAAGGTTATTACCTAATCAAACAATTAACCCAAATCAAATCCATCAAGTACAGATTCCAGGTTGACAAGTGAACACACAATATCCCAAATTTATATTTTTAATTTTAATAAGTCATACTAAATTATTATTTTTTTATTAGGGAGTACAATATGTTTGACTTGTGAGCGCTACTTCTGCAACAGGAACGGGTACTGTTTTATTACCACTGGTAAAAATAAAACAGTGATGAACTCAAGATGATGGAAAATTCAAGGAAATGATTACAGTTTTCAGTACTGATTCAATACTGCATGCTCCAAAATATTATTTGTTTATGAAAAATGCTGCTGCGTGGGCAGACTATTGTTTATCTAGTGAAGACTGGATTTTTTAATTACCTCTGATTGAGAGTGAGACTATATTATGTTTGCTTGTGCTACATAGCCAATTCAAATTTCTCAGAGGTTCTCGTATTTAATTAAAATAATTGTTCATTTGATTAATTGTATAATAATAAAAAGATCAAATTTCATCCTACATTAGAACGATTTTTTATTTGCCATTGAGTTTAGTAGTTATTGACTTTAATTGTTGATGTTAAATTCATAATGTATATGTTAGTTTCTAATTTTCTGTAAAATGCTATAAATTTTTTTAAAAAATCCTCCTCTTCATTCGTTAAGTTCGTCAATTTGGAGAGGCCAGTAAATGCAGCGACGTATTCTTTTCGAGTTTTCACAAACAATAATCGTATATTTTTACCTGCAAGCAGATTTATAACTATTATAAATTTTATATTGGCAAACTAATGCATCAATATATAGAGTTGAAGTTCTATAATATAACCATTCAAATATTTTTTATCTAATAAATTATGTTTCCTTCGAATCCACATTGCTGCTTCCTTAAAAATTAGCTTGAAGTCCCAGACATCAGCCTTTCGCACCGATTTGCCGTAGTTTATTTTTTCAAAATGAGTAATTGACCACTCCATAGCATTGAAAAAGTTCCTTTTCATTAACAGTAATTCTTCTGTTCTTAAGCGGCACAGAGATGCAAATGGCACTGACATTTTGATATTATTTGAAATAGGTATACGCTAGAGAGTGAGAGAGTACGACTGTAAACAAGATTTTTTCAATGGAGTTGATAAGTTTACCAGTTTTCAATTTGTTTGGAACAAAAAATATTCAAAATAAAAGTCTAGCCTTTCTAGTGTACATGGGCTATATCGCGTCAATTGTCCCTCTCTCTTGGATCAAAATTGGAATTTGATTTTTCAAATTTTATTTTGCTTCCCAATGGTGAATGTGAAAAAATTGTTGAAACATGATTAATTATGTAAAATTTGATGAGAAATTCAAATTTGTTAACCAAAATCATATTCATGACCTCAAAACCCCTAAATTATGAAAAATAGCATAAAATTCCAAAAATAAACATGTTTGTATCCATCGATTATGCCAATATTGTAATATGTTCAACGACACTACCAAAGCTCTCTTTCCCTCGATTTTTGGTGATCGGCAGACAAACAGACTTCATTATTGAATTCTGTTATTATTGATTCTAGTTTCTAGGGTATAAAAACACATACGTGATGTATATGAGGCCAATATTCATGTATTATTTACTTGATATTTGATATTAAATACTCATCACGTCCGTGTATCAGCTTTATAACGTATGCCATTGCAATTACAATTTTGAAACCTCTACGTAAATATGAAAACGCCTTACGTAAGTTTGAATTTTTCACTTTTGTTTGCCGGGTTTAGTACGTGAAAAGGAACTAGTTTTCTTTCTAGCTAGACCACAGCGCCGTCTCCGAAATTGACATTTACCCAACCCTGATGATTCATCAATTTGGTTCGATCCTATAATTTATTAGTGATTACTTAACAGAATTTTTTTTATCCTCTTTCATCGGTTTTTTTTGGCAAGGCAATAATTCTCTAGTATATTTATCTCCAATCGTGAGATTCAGACATCAAATTAACTCATAAATATATTTTCCATTTAGGATGAAGATGTAATACAATGGGTGTTTAGTGACAAAAAAGAAAGCGAATTGCTTATTATGGCAACAGCGTTACGGCACAATTTACCTGATGTAGCATTAGAAAATATGCTACATCTTGTAGATTGTCATTTGCCATACAAGTTGCACAAGTCAAAGTATCGGTTCCTGAAAAATATTCCAAATCCATTATTACACGAATTTTTATCTGCCAAAAATGTGTCGATGTAATTGATTTTGGAAATCTTTCAGTTGCCGAGTGCGCCAATTGCTTTCAGATATACGAAAAAATGGAATTAATCAAAGGGGGTGATTTTTTTGTATATATTCCATTGAAAGAACAACTTGAAGAGATGATGAGCTCTAAATTATATCAAAATCTTCGTAAAGAATGTGAAGAAAGTGATATAGTGAATGGCTCAGTATACAAAAAATTAAGAAATAAAAATGTCATAGCCGATGATGATATTTCTATTCAGTGGAATACGGATGGCGTACATTTTTGCCGGTCATCGAAAAAAAGCATGTGGCCGATTATTGTGGGAGTAAATGAATTACCGTACAAATTGAGAAAAAATAATCTATTTTTATGTGGGCTGTGGTATGGAGATAAAAAACCATCATTCAATTTATACCTAAAACCTTTTGTGGATGAACTGATAAAATTATATAATGATGGATTTGAAACTATCACGTATGATAAAAAAAAATTCATGTAAAAGTTCATACGCTCTTTTTTTCATCCGACTCTCCAGCCAGATCAGCGGTAATGAATATGAAGCAATTCAATGGCGAATATGGTTGTACCTATTGCTTACAAAAAGGCGATAGACTTGAAAATAATGCACGTGTGTACCCATTTTGCAAAAGTGATCCTCAAACAAAAAAAAATTACTTGCAGCATTTGCAAGAAACCGAAAGTTTGAAAGATGCTGTTAAAGGCGTAAGAGGGCCATCTTTGATAAGTCTTATACCTAATTTCAATTTAATACAGGCATGTCCCCCTGAATACATGCATTCGTGTCTTTTGGGCGTTGGTAAATTTCTCACAGAAGAATGGTTTAATACAGAAAAAAAACGAACCATTTTATATAGGAAAAAAAAAGACAAAATTCACCAAGAAGTTGTTGCAGTTCAAACCACCAAAAGAGATAACGAGAACTCCTCAAGCAATTAATAATGATTACAAGGCGAGTGAGTGGAAAACTTTTATATTATATACGTCTCATTCATGTCTCGAGGAATACTTACCCCTTAAGTACTTACGACACTGGGATTTGTTCATTTTTAGCATAGCCATATTTTCCAAAAATACTATTTCTGACATTGAGTTTGAAAAAGCTTCTAAAGCTTTAATGAAATTTGTTGAAGACTTAAAACCTTTGTATAAAAAAATTAGTTTCATGAGATTTAATGTTCATCTTTTGACTCACATCCCTCAATTTGTTAAAATGTATGGAGCGTTATGGAGCTGGTCTGCTTTTATGTATGAAAATTTTAACGGAATTTTGACAAAATTATTTCATGGGACTCAGTATATTCCTGAACAAATTTGTAAGATGAGTTACCGATTAAGATACATAAAAAATAACAGCCACATATTTAGCGAGCCAAGAGATAACGAAGATGGACGAAATCTCTTCATAAAATTGATGAAAGAGTGTGAAGTAAAAACTGTATTGAATATGCAGAGAATCTCAAAATTTCGGTAAAGAAAAAATCCAAAAATTATCAGTCATCCAAAAAGTGATAATTGAAAGAATAACTGGTCCAGTGTACTGTTCTTATAAGTCGTACAATAGATTTGTTTATAAAAAAACTCTTTATCATACCTCAACGTGTATGCGGTTAAAAAAAGAATTAATAACATTGCGCTATTAAATGATGGTAGAATAATCAGCATAAATGAAATTATTCAGGTTACTATAGTAAAAGAATCAGAGGAAAAATGTTTGATTTTGGGTGAAGAAATGAAAATTCTCAATGAGAATTTATTTCAAACCCCATTTGCAGATTCTAGTTTAATATCTACAATAGTTATGCCAAAATCAAAATTGATTTGCTGTGAAGTGTCGTCGCTATCTAAAAAATGTGCAGCAGTTCCTTACAAAGATAATAAAGTAATAATAGTACCTTTAATAAATACAATGGAAACTGATTAATAACATTTAAAAATTTATCATAAGAAATCAGGTAAATTTTGTTTTGCTATAAATTTAAACGTAATAGACTACTTTTGATTTTTAGTATAAACTATCTATACTTTTTTAGATTTGTCATTATCTATTTGCACGTAGTGCACTATCGTTGGTTGAATTTAATGTACTCCAATAGTCAACAAGCTGTCGTTAGAAAATAAATTCAACTTTCTAAGGAACGAAAATCAATCGAAAAAAAAGTTTTGATGTTGTTTTAATACTACAAGAGTCTTCTGAAGCGCATTTCGCTCACATAACTCCACATACGATGAAGTTTTCATATATATGTTTTTCCATACAAATATAAATTATACATATATAAATTATTTTATATTATATACATAAAAATGACATATAAACAAATTCTAATTATGTATTTCTTGGTCAGTGAATTTTTAATGTAGTTGTTGATTGCAGCAGCAAATTCTGGAAAAAAGATTGTTTGTAATTATTGGCCTGAACTAATAAAACGCTTTTACTGTGAATTGTGCTATAGCAAAGACATATTTAAACCTTTTCATTTTTACAAAGAGTACAATAACAATGAATATAAAAAAATTATTACTTTTAAGCTCCAGCTTTTAAAATTTTTAATTCTTCAGTAAAAGTTTATACTGATGATTACATGGATTCAGTGAGGTGTTACTGAAGAATTAGTAGTACATATTACAAAAAATCAATCAAAGATTAATGTAAATTTACTTTTACTATTGAATTTTAAAATTCTCACCTGATTTCAAAGCTTTTTTCAGTCACCTTGACTGTGATGCCACGTAAGAGCCAATCCAAAAGATCAAATTTGATAAAGAGTGATCATTTTTCCATTTTAATCCATCTGTGAAATATCATACTCATGTAAAAACAATACTTTAAAGTAGGCAATTGAAGATAAAAAAAATTGTGCGACTAGCAGTTTTGAAATGTAACAATGGTTATCTAAAAATACAAACAAAATGAAAGTTTAGTGGATAATATTCTTCTTGGTTACCATTCATATGCATTGATTAATGCCCTCACACGAGATACGGTATTAATCATACCAATTTTATATGATATTAGTTAAAAATTAGTGATGTATGATTAAAATTTTTGTTTTCCGCTAATTATTCAAAATCACTCATATATCTATTTTTTTTTATTTTTATTAATAGAATGAATGATAAAGTTAAAGTTCTTACCTGATTTCTCAGCATCTCTAAGCCCAAGCGACTACATGACACTTTATCAAACCGGCTCAGAAGAGGGTTTCTTTAAAAAATTCTTTTGGGTTTTGCTTAGCCAACTAGCCCTCAGGATATGAGTATACTATTTATTAATATTCAAACTTGTAAAGGTACGTGTCATTCTTCATTTATCTTAATTTGACGACGTTTCTTGAGTTCCATGAACGACGTCGAAGATACCGAGACCTGCACCACTGCACGAGACTTGAAATCTTCGCTAGTTCAGAGAACCTCTTGCAGCTCTGATACTGACACAGCAAAAGTGCATAAGTCAACAATATAAGATTTTAATACAAATGGATACACCATACTCACCTGCACTGCTGTAAAATATTTAACATGTGCAGCAGATTTAACCAACATCAGTAGCTATATACCAACTGCACAGTATGAACGAGCACAACAAAGCAATGCAAGTTTTAAAGGCGTACCACAATGAGCGCGCGCCAACTTTAGATTGACTCTACAGTAAGCCTTAGAATGCCCATTGCGGGTTACGAACACACGCGACTCGCGCATTCCTTCTATAAGAGGCGACGAATTAACTCGAGAATATCGACATAAGTCGATTATACGGTACATACGTAAAAAATTTATATGTAATAAAAAAACGGTATAATGAGCAATAACTATGTTAAACGAAACGCTTGCTTGTTGCAGAAATTTACGTACTTTGTAGACTCACAAACTTCCTTCTGTAGAAAATTCTGCAGAACCAGAGTCGCGAGCGTTTTTTCCTACAGATTTTCCACCTTGCTCTGCAGAAAATTCTGCAGAAATTTACGTACTTTGTAGACTCACAAACTTCCTTCTGTAGAAAATTCTGCAGAACGAGAATCGCGAGCGTTTTTTCCTACAAATTTTCCGGCTTGCTCTGCAGAAAATTCTGCAGAAATTTACGTACTTTGTAGACTCAAAAACTTCCTTCTGTAGAAAATTCTGCAGAACGAGAGTCACGAGCGTTTTTTCCTACAGATTTTCCACCTTGCTCTGCAGAAAATTCTGCAGAAATTTACGTACTTTGTAGACTCACAAACTTCCTTCTGTAGAAAATTCTGCAGAACGAGAATCGCGAGCGTTTTTTCCTACAAATTTTCCGGCTTGCTCTGCAGAAAATTCTGCAGAAATTTACGTACTTTTAGACTCAAAAACTTCCTTCTGTAGAAAATTCTGCAGAACGAGAGTCACGAGCGTTTTTTCCTACAGATTTTCCACCTTGCTCTGCAGAAAATTCTGCAGAAATTTACGTACTTTGTAGACTCACAAACTTCCTTCTGTAGAAAATTCTGCAGAACGAGAATCGCGAGCGTTTTTTCCTACAATTTTCCGGCTTGCTCTGCAGAAAATTCTGCAGAAATTTACGTACTTTAGACTCAAAAACTTCCTTCTGTAGAAAATTCTGCAGAACGAGAGTCACGAGCGTTTTTTTCCTACAGATTTTCCACCTTGCTCTGCAGAAAATTCTGCAGAAATTTACGTACTTTGTAGACTCAAAAACTTCCTTCTGTAGAAAATTCAGCAGAACCAGAGTCGCGAGCGTTTTTTCCTACAGATTTTCCACCTTGCTCTGCAGAAAATTCTGCAGAAATTTACGTACTTTGTAGACTCACAAACTTCCTTCTGTAGAAAATTCAGCAGAACCAGAGTCGCGAGCGTCTTTTCCTACAGATTTTCCACCTTGCTCTGCAGAAAATTCTGCAGAACCGTCTTACCACGTTCTTTGGGCCAACAATTCCAGCAGATTGTGGGCGCGAAAATGTTGCAGAATATGCTGCAGAAAATTCTGCAGATTTTTCTGCAGATTTTTCTGTTGATTTTTTTTGCAGCGTATTCTGCAGATTTTTTTCATAAGGGTCTTTCTAAACACTTTTTAATCACGTTGTAATTAGAAAGCCAACGTGTAGGACAGTTTGTTAAAACTTGTAAAACAGGTAAGCCGAGACCGTCCTGCTAAACGTCAAAAGCGTGCGTTTTCGTGTTACTACCTCGGTCGTAGTTGACAATAATCGAGAGAACTTCGTGTCTAGGTATAATCTCTGCAGCTTTCATTTCTATATGTTAAAAACATTTTAGAGGCATGAAATCAGGTATTTTTCCCTTTAAAATGCCACCACGGATTTTTCGACATCGTCATAATATTAGCACCGTCCGTGGTAATACCTACAATATTTTTAAAGGTATTTCGTGATATCAAACGATTTTACAATAATGTCAGTCAGAGTAACTGCATCAGCAGAGGCGTTTTCAATTCATTTCAAGGTATCTGAAATACCCCATAAGGTCTCGGATATCCTTTTATTTTTCTTATAAGGTTAGCGCACAAGAATACAAACAACATGTTCTCTCGATGTTCCCGTTGCTTCGTTCACTAATATGAAAAATTTTCGACATTTTCGCAGTTTTTGGCCAAGCTCGCATGGTGGTACGGGGCTAAATGATTTTCAACCATAAACTTGAATTTTTTATTGTCCATCGAAACTTTTTTCAACATTTCTGAATCCGTTGCGAGGTTTTGGAAAAATTTCAAATTGCCTTCAGCTTGTACGTCAGACATGTTGGTGAAGACAGCTTCCGAGCTAGTTTAAGTTGAATCTTAATAGCTTCAATGTCAACTTTTTTCGTCTTTTTTACCAACTCGCCTTGATCATTGACTGTATGCTGCTTTAAGTACACTACTCTTTGCTAGAAGAGTATTTTCGCATACTGTTCACCGATCCTTACTCGAATGACCTTTAACAGCTTCCATCCACTTTGAAAATTTCTCTTTTTTGAGCCAATCTGTCAAAAATTGTCCTTTGGGTGACGTTACTTGTTCAGTCACATTTGTTACATTGTTAATCTCATTTTCAGGAGGTGGATGAGAGCTAGAGTCGTGTGTGTTGAGATGACTATCTGTAGCTTCTTTTTTTTTTTTTTTTTTAAATGTGGTTTTTTTATTTGCAATCTGTCAACATTTTTTCGACAATAGGCAAATACGTTGAACAGTATAATAGAAAACGGGTGTGATCCCAAGTCCAATGACGAGGGCTCTTATAAACTATACAGTTTTTCATCACAAGTAGGAGTGTTTCTTCAATCTAGACCCTTCGAAGGACACGTTGTTGAGTTGAACAGCAAGGATGTTTGGGTGATTTTGCAACCGACTTTTGTAGAGGGACGAGAATCTTCGTACTTCTCGCTTATCGATGGTATCTCCAAGTCGCGTCTAATAGCTTCATTTGTAACGTACCACGGAGCATTTACGATGTTCCTGAGTACTTTAGACTGAAATCTTTCAATTATATCCAAGTTGGATTTGGCTGCTGCACCCCACAGTTGGATTCCGTACGTCCAGATTGGTTTCAAAATGCATTTGTACAGGAGTAATTTGTTTTCCAAGGTTAAAACTGAGTTCTTTCGAGTAGCCAGTACAGTTTTCTGAGTTGTAGGCTGAGTTGTTTTCTTTTAGTCCATATATGAGTCCTCCAGGTGAGTCGACGATCCAAATGCATCCTAAGGTATTTAACTTCTTCAAATTGCGCCACTGGTGTTTCATTTATGAGTACAGTAGGACACGTTGCCCTGCGAAGAGAAAAGGTGATGTGTGCCGACTTGTTTTCATTGATATTGATTCTCCAATTCTTAAACCAGTCTACTACTGTAGATAGATGTTCTTGTAGGTTCGTTGAGGCGACAACTGGGTCAGAATTTGAGCAAAGTAATGCGGTATCATCAGCGTACGTAACTGTTGTCATAGTGTATGAAGATGGAATATCTGATGTGTACAGTAGGTATAAGGTTGGCCCGAGAACACTGCCTTGAGGAATACCAGAATGAATATCGTGGAGTTTGTTTACTTCCCCTACCAAAAAAATGCATATGGGATGTTATATGGTAAGCCATACGATAAATTTCATGATTTATCATATAAAATGCCATAAGATATCCCATATGCTATACCGGTTCAAATACCTATATGCGCTCACATACGGTTTCCCATATGATTTGCCATAAGGAAAACTTTAGTATAGAAAATTTTTTTCCTACATTCACAACTATTTGGTATTGTTCATAAACATAAAATATTGTATAAAAAAATTATAAATAAATAAGTAAGCATACAAAATTAACAGGGACTTTTTATCAATATTGGTTGAAGATTGCTTTAATTCATAAATATTTTTAATTATTACAATGTCTTAATAGTCACACAAATTTGGCAACGCGACAATAAAGGTTTTACCACCTAAATGAGAAAAGGATATAAATACACAAATTATTTTTATTTCTGAAGTATTATCTGCTAGCAATGAATTTTCAATTCTAGATACTTCATAACTATTTTCACTTAATTTTTCTCCAACTACAACAGTTTTATAAATAACTATTCCCTTTTTATTTATTTCATCGACTGCAAATTGAAAAATTTCTATGAATCGGTTATTGTTTAATTGCGCATAACTGTTATTAGATCGTCTGTTTCGATTTGTACTCGTAGTATATAAACAACCATCTTTAACAGCTCGTGAATATAATAAAGAAGTAATAGGCATTTGAAAAGTAGAGCAAAAATTTTGAGACATTATCAAACTTTGCCCTAAATACACAATATTGTCGATTTTCACCGTATCCATAGATTCGCAATTTGAAAACTTTTTACAATATATTTTAATTTTTGTGGTTGATGACCGTTCACTTAAACATTTTTCTAATTTACAAAAACATTTTGCATATTTAAAAATCGCCATATTTGTAAGTTCACTCCATTTGCACAATGTATTGCTTGTAACAAATCATGGTTTGCGGCTTCGAATGGAAATGTAGAATATGTAAACAATGGTCCCCAATTTTCAACGCTAGGCGCTAAATGAAGTAGCTGATGAATATTATAAGTCATATTCGTAAATCCATACTCCTTTGTAATGCCAGAACTGGCATTATCTGTTGGGCCACCCTAACGAACCATCGTCGACTTGCCGAGTATATTATTAGTTATAAGAATCGTTATTAATCAATGTATTTTGAATATGATTTCATGTGAGCGCCAAGTGTGAAAATAGAACGTAAACACGCGTATACGTTGAGATACGAGAGCGTACATATGAACAGAGAAGGGAGTCGAAGATGTGCTTTGAGATCGAACGGAGCTCGAGCGTGTGAGTTGAGCGCGACATCCTCGGGGATGTCTACGTCGGATTGACGAGTACCGCGCGGGTAGTAAGATCCTACGTCGCCCCAGTGAAGAGTGCGAGGGCTGGTACGAGTCGACCCGAGTGCGCGAGAGAGAACCAGTGGATCCAACGGCTGAGCAGACCTCAAGGACAACCAAGGGCGGATCTGGACCAGGAGAAGATCTTGACATCTTGTGGTGAGTCGGGCGGCCCAGCCTTCGGTCGTTGTGTTTGTGAGTCGTAAGCGCCGACGCGCCCACCAGGGCTACGATCGTCGCGTCTGCCGTCGACCGGGTATGCGGGTACTCTCTGAGGCCGTGTAGAATGTTTATTGAATGAGAATAAACCTGGTAGTTGTTATTGTTAAGAGTGAGTAATTATTTGTGAATGTGTGTGTGAGAATATCTCCCTTTCCCGTATTGCATGCATTCCACAGGTAGACCCTGGACGTACAGGAACGGACCTGCAGCCCAAAAGGATATACGTAACCGAACGGTTACGTCAGGGTAAGGATCGAGAATATAGGTTACACCTTTCGAGTTAATCTTACAAAGTCATGAAGCATTGCGTCAGCTTTATCCAATTGTTCATATGTTATTTCATGTTGCAACAAAATATACAGTGCGCTTACAAATAAGGACTAATAGTAGCAGATTCTGCCATTTAGAACCAAGGAAAACACTGGTAAACTATAATATAATATAAAGTTTTCCCATTCTCTTGCCTTCCACTGACGTCGATTATCTAATGATCTCGTTAGTCTAGCAAGTTGGTGGGGTACTTTTATATTGAGTAACAAAGAATTCATTTTTTTCAATTGACCGCAGAAATATCACTCAAAATGCACTCAGTAATTCGTTTACCTACCCCACTCAAAGCGCAGTGCAAATAGTCAACAACAAACCCTATTTTTAAATCAAATTTGTTTAAAAGCATAAAAGGACTAACATTTTTCACACCATACACATTTTTTTTCATACCATT
Source organism: Trichogramma dendrolimi (assembly GCA_034770305.1). Taxonomy (NCBI): domain Eukaryota; kingdom Metazoa; phylum Arthropoda; class Insecta; order Hymenoptera; family Trichogrammatidae; genus Trichogramma; species Trichogramma dendrolimi. The sequence continues at coordinate 233,203 of JAPMIB010000163.1, read as the reverse complement.
TTCAACTAAAGTAACAGCATGCGCTATAGTACCTTCATGAGTTCTTAATTCAGCTAATGGTGTTAAATACCGATATCTCACTTCGTGCGTGATATTCGCCTGCTTGCAAACATCAGCCACAACCATAATCAGAATTATATTGCATGAAGCCTTGCATTGGCGCTCGTGCTACTGCATCAACACACACACAACTATGATATACAATTTTATACGATGTACAGTATTTTTAATAGAACATTCAATCCCGCTTTCGGATAAAGAATTTAAATTATTAAGAACAGGTTCCAAGAATGCGTTCATATCGGGTTTAGATTTTCCGAACCATAGACCAATAGTAATGACATTTTTTCCTGTACAATCAAGTGGTATTTCATTAATTTTCAAATATATTGGCCAAATTGAATACGTTGAAGATTCGAATCGTGGTGCCCCATCTGTATTCAAAGTTGCTGTTATGTAATTATATTTATCATTCAAAGATTTTACAAATTTTCTATAGGCTTTGCCATCATAGATGTGTCTTATAATATTATCACGTGTTCTATTATGCATTATATGTAAATAATAATCTGCATTTTCTTCAATTGAACTTTTAATGTCATCAGATGGATCAATAAGCATGAATAGATTTTCGCAAGAAGGATTTTTAGATTCAATTTTTTCTGAGCAATTTTGACAAGTAATATATGACTCGAAATTTTCAATTTTGCCAATATTTACTTTACAAGAAGGGCAAATTCCATAAAATTCTACTCTACTGCTACCACTCGATAATATTTTATCGATAAAGTACTTACTTTCACATATTACTTTATTAGTAAAAATTGTATTAATAAGTTTTAGTAAGTTTGAAATTTCAGATATAGGCAACTTATTTTTTAGCGCAAATTTTAGAGACATATATAATATCTCTGCTGGGGATTTATCAGCTATAATTGAAATTTCTTTAAAAAAATCTTCACTTTCCAACATACTCTGCAAATTTTTTGGCTGTGTAATATTAGTCTTTCTTGTACTTAGGTCCTCCTCATCTTGTAATTCTTGCAATAATTGTTCATCATAAAATGTTGCGTGACTTGACAGGAGAGTTATCTGTAAAAGCAACTGTGCGTTAATCATTTGTAATTTTTATAGGTCCCATAATATTGAAAAAAATTCTAAAAACTTACTTCATTTTCATCAATTTCAGAAAATTCTTTTATTTTTGAATCATTCAAAGAAAGGTCATTTTCAATATCAGTAGATAGTGACTTTGTTTCATCGTGTTGATCCAAATCCATGATTTCTTCACATAAATTATAATTGATATTCTTATCAAATATTTGTGTTGTTGAAATAATATCTACATTATGTGATTCATGCAAATTTTGAAGAGTAGCAGATAATCTTGATTGGACCCTAACGTCAGGACTAACAGAAGCATTCCTTTTAGCGAGTTCTTTCTATAAAATAAGCACAAATATCAAAAGAAATAAAATAAATGTCTGATCGAAGTAATGCATTATAAAATAATTAATGACCCACTTTTTTTTTCTTTGCTTTTCTTGCTATTTTCCGCCTAATTCGATCGGGCAAGTCACTTGCATTTCCACTAATTAAATAGCATTTATATTCACGCATTTTTCCGTAGATTAGGTATTTTCAAGTTCACACGAGTTACTTTTAAAAATTTTAATCAGATTATTTTGTTCTTCATATGTCACCTTCGCTTTTCAATAAAGAAACACAAGACCATTGCTAAAACTCTTAGAGTCACCTCACCAGTAAATGAAAGGTTTCAAAAAGTAGCGCATTATTTTACTGAAATATGCGCTTGAATGTTCAAATATGCAAGTGTGATTATTTAAAATGATAGTGCAACATCTTTTTTACTAATTGGTATAGCTAGAACATCATTAAAATAATTTTTTAATTTATAAAATGATTTAAAATGATAATTTTCAACATTTACCAGTGAATGAAACTTTTCATCCAGTAAATGAAATCTATTTCACCAGTGAATGAAACTATCTAGGCAATGTATATGAATCAATAAATGAATAAGCATTATTTTATTAACTTTTATTTAAATTGCTTTTCAACAATTTTTTACTTAAGTAAGTATAATTTATGAACATTTTTGATTGATTGAAATTAAGGAAAACATTTTATTATTAATGAAATCAAGACTGTAGCATTAGTAATCAAGAGTAGGAAACAAAGTAAAGTAGTAAATAAAATTATAAATTAGATGATGTTAATTTTCAACGATTTCTTGTAAAATTTTTCGCTTTTTGCGTGTTTCAATATTTTTATTTTCTTCCTTATTGCTTTTCTCTTTCAGCTGATTTTTTTCTTGCTGTTCTTTCATTTTTTGAAGTTTAAGTTCTTCCTTAATCTTGGCTCGTTTCTCTTTTTCTTCTAGCATTTGGACTTTTTTCTGCTCTTTTAATTCCTCTTTTAGCTTCATTATTTATTGTTTTTCTTGTAATTTTTGGTCTTTTTCTCGTTTTTTAATAATCTTTTATGTTCCAATTCCTCTTGCTTCACTATTTTTTCTCTTTCTTTTTCATCTTCTTTAAGTTGTTTTGACATCAGCTTTTCATTTTTAATTCTTTCCTCTTCTTTTTTTTCGTACTGAGTTTCCATTGCTCTGAAGTTAAAGCATAAATTGGAGCTTCGTCTACTTTACGTTTTTTTATTTTAGAAGTGTCGATTCGAGGAAAATGTAAATGATCCTTCCATATTGAATCCGTACTGCTATTTGATTTTCCAATATCATTTAATAATTCTTTTTTAATATTAATATCATTTTTGACAATAGTCTCTGGCTTTCGATCACATCTTAAAAATGAGTTTGAAAGTTGGCAAGTTCCATCTATAACAAAATTTGAACTGTAGAAAATGAATAATGTAATTTATTTTGAAGATCTTCAAAGTATTTACCAGCTTCAGCAGTACTTGAGATAGAACTTGATGAAGATTTATCAATATTTTTATCATGGTCTTCTATGAAAATTTGTCACGTTTTGGTTAGATAAATCAAGTGGGCATTCCATCGATGGACCATGATCTTTTCCAATTTTTGGCAGATTAGAGTAGGATTTTTCACCGAATTCGTCTATAATAAAATACATTAGAATAATTGTTATTAATAGTTGAAATTGATTTTATAATGATGTGTCATATTTACCAGTTTTATTTGTAGAAGGAATGGAAAAAGACGGATTCTTTTTGAAATCCTTAAATAGAGTAGGTGAAAATCTTAATGGAAAATTCTTTGGCACTTCTTCATTTTGACTTAAGCTCACATTATCAGTGGAGATTTCTTTGGCAGTTGTGTCTGTAAAAAATGAATTTACTTTTAACAATTATCAGTTAAGTAAATGTATATTTTAAAACCCTTAGCAAAAAGATATTTACCCATTAGAGGCGTACTACCCTGTTTAAAAAAAATCGCTGGATTTCCAGTTGGAAAATCGAGCAGGATTTGACTGGAAATCTAGCTCGATTCGACTGGAAATCGAGCTGGATTCGACTGGAAATCTAGCTCGATTTTTGACTGAAAATCCAGCTCGATTTTTGAAAATCCAGCTGGATTTTTTACCTCAAATCTAGCTCGATTTTTGAAAATCCAGCTCGATTTTTGAAAATCCAGCTCGATTTTTGAAAATCCAGCTGGATTTTTGACTGGAAATCCAGCTCGATTTTTGAAACTCCAGCTCGATTTTTTACCTGAAATCTAGTTCGATATTTGAAAATCCAGCTCGATTTTTTACCTGAAATCTAGCTCGATTTTTGAAAATCCAGCTCGATTTTTTACCTGAAATCTAGTTCGATTTTTGAAAATCCAGCTGGATTTTTTACCTGAAATCTAGCTCGATTTTTGAAAATCCAGCTGGATTTTTTACCTGAAATCTAGTTCGATTTTTGAAAATCCAGCTCGATTTTTTACCTGAAATCTAGCTCGATTTTTGAAAATCCAGCTCGATTTTTTACCTGAAATCTAGTTCGATTTTTGAAAATCCAGCTCGATTTTTTACCTGAAATCTAGCTCGATTTTTTACCTGAAATCTAGTTCGATTTTTGAAAATCCAGCTCGATTTTTTACCTGAAATCTAGCTCGATTTTTTACCTGAAATCTAGCTCGATTTTTGAAAATCCAGCTGGATTTTTTACCTGAAATCTAGCTCGATTTTTTACCTGAAATCTAGCTCTATGATCTAAAATTTCGCTCGATTTTCCATAATCCACCTTTTTTTATCTGAAATCTTACTTGATTTAGAATGACGCAGCTAGACATACAACGAAATTTTCATATTGATAATCCACCTGCATAATTTAAATGGAATTCAATTCACATTTAGTCAGATTTATGTAAATTTGGGAAAAAATTCTTAAACTTAGAGAAGTGTCTCTGAAAATTTATGAAAAATTATCGTCAAGAATAGCTAAAATGAATGAGTATTTTCGGTGTATATTAGGAAAGATTGAAAGACAATGGTCATAATTTGTACAAATAAATCAGTACGCTTAAAGTTTTATTAATAAATTTTCTTTATTTATGATTTTGGATCTTTATGGCAAGAGCATGTTATCAGAAAATTGTATCGCGTTGATTTCTATTGTAAAAGCCTGTAATAGTACATTTAATTATCATGAATCTATTGTAAAAGAATAATATTTGCTAAAATTTTATTTACCTATGAAACTAAGTGCATGTTATGCACCGCAGCAATATAACACAGCTCTTCTACTTTCATGTACACACATGTGCTTTTAAAATTTTCTGTAAGTGCAACAATGTGGTTATTATCTATATTTACAACTTTTTTTATGTGTCCTATTGATTCTTCAACATGAACTATCTTACAAATTGATTTCTAGTATCTAGATTTATTACAAATTCCATTATATGAATGAAGCTTCCATTTTCTAAAAGAGCAAATGAATTATCTGATCTGTAGCATGCTTTTCTTCCTGATTGATAAACGCAATTATCCTTTAACAATCGTTTGTACGAACATACGTTTTCTATTGTCAGGTTCAATAAATTGCTTGCTTCTATTGATGGAATTGATTTTTTACCAAAATATCTACAGTCATTTAATTCGTACGTTTTCAAAGTATAATTACTCTCCAAAATATGACAAAAATCTATAATTGGTGAGAGTGGTCGTTCGAATATCATGAAATCTTTCATTATCTTTAAGCTTTCTGACATTGCTAAATTCCTACTTATTTGATTAATGACACCTTGGGCAGCTTTTATATTTTTAGTAATGATCCCGTTGCCGGACTCAAATGCATAACCACTATGAACATAGAGGGGCCCCCAATCAGCTACACTTTGCGCAATGTGGAGTAATTGATGTACGTTAAATGTCATAGCTACTTTTGAGTAATAAACTTCCGTTCTTGATACAAAAGCTTTCAATAAATCATGAGCATGTCTTATTTCGTTTTCTTCAATTTTTTCTTTCATCAATATATAAACAGCATCTATTAAAAAACTCCAATGAAGTAGGAAACGTTCAAAATGAGCAATTTGCTTCAGGATTGGGTAACTATAATACAATAACCAGTTTTCCCACTCTTTGGCTTTCCAGAATTTTATATCTGTGATAGATCTTGATAATCGAGCTAAATTTTTGGGCACCTTGAATGACTTAATCATGTCATCAACGTATTTCTTTTGTAGCGCATTAAGACTATAATCGTATCCAGTTGAATGGAACCAATAATTAAAAAACTGTTTTGCAACCCCCAAAATTATACAATGCATTGGATCAGGGACAAATCCACGAATAATATTAAATTTCGGTAAATTTATAAGAGGCGATGCTCTTTTGAACCCAAATATAGAGCGTTGAGACAAAACGGCTTCATTGATGTGCTGAATCGAGTTCCTAATTTTTCGTAATTCAGGAACATAATTTAAAAGTGGGTATTTAATGACACTCCTCCTTGCATCCGGACCAACTAATTCGCCTGGATGTAAACACCAGTTGCATCCGTATCTTCCATTAAATTGAATCAAGCCTTGCATGGGACTACGAGCAATCGTATCTACGCAGCAACATAGCGCATAAAGCTTAATTCTTTTTTCTTCTCCTGCAATCATACACTTTATACCCTGAGTTGAAAAATTTTCCATTTTTTGCACAAATGCATTCAAAAAGTAGGTCATGTTCGGTTTGTCACGGCCAAACCATATGGAGAAAACGATTGGATTTTTACTCCTTTTTTCGTAACTTATTTCGTTTATGCACAATTGTATCGGCCAAATAGAAACTTTGGAGCTTTTGAAAATTGGTGCACCATCGCTGTTAAAAGTAAAGGTCAGATATGAAGTTTTATCGTGGTTTTCCAATGACGATCGAAATTCACGGTAAAGTTTTCCGTCGCAAATGTCACTGTATAAGTTCCCCTCTAATCTCTCTCCTTGAACAACAGTTCTTATATGATTCATCTGACTCTATCAAGTCTTTGATTTTCTTTTCAACGTTATAAGTTGTAAAATCTCGATATAACGGACTTTTCAAATAGATATCGATGTTACATTTGTCACAATGAATAGTTTTTTGGTGAGGTCCGAAAGTACCAACATATCCTTTACACATTGTACAGCCGCCATGATTGGTAGCTACATCATTAGGATAAAATAATTTATCTAGTTTGTAACGAGAATCTTCGATTATTTTACGATTGAAGAAGCTATTGATCATTTTACACAAAGATACTGTACCAGTCATTGGCAAAGAAAATTTTTTTACAAATGATAATATCGCTGTGAATATTTCTAATTTATTCACAACCAATGTAGCATTGATATCATCATTCCAACTATTATGTTGGATTAAATTGTTCAAGTATTCATATGGATCATTAATCATCTGTTCATTTTCATCGAAACTATCTTCATCATCACAGAAATCGCTAAATATGGAATCGGAATGGTTTGATGAAACATCTTCAAATGATTCATTAAACTCCGGCTAGAATTTTAAAGAATATATGATGAATTCATATTTTGTACCAGAAATCCTGAATCCAGGCTAATTTAAACATTTTACGTATGAATATTAGCCATACGCTGGAAAGGCAAAAAGTAAAATTTCTAGAGAAGAAGAGAAAAATTGAAAAAGCAACAAAATGATTTATATCACTATCTAAGTTTCCATATTATATTGTATATGTACTTGAAAACTTTGACTTAAATTTTAATGTGAACTACAATCTGTAACATTGCATTTTAAACTGAAAATTAATGTTGATATTTTAAGGTGCAATGATCCAGAAATTAATGAAAATATCTAGCTATAAATACACATAAAATGCTTATGTATCCTACAAAGTCAGCATCTTTTAATGTAAACAGGATTCATTATAGTGTTCACTAAAAATATTAGAAAAAGTCTTTGAAAATGTTTATTTCAGTCTGGCTTCGGTATCTATTTCATTGTCAAAATAATATATTTTAAATAACAACTCACATGTAACTGTTCATTATGAATGTTGACATCATAATCGTTGTTAGGATCAGGGGGCCCTATATAATATAAAAATTATTCACTTTAAATTTTATATTTACAAATATTTATTTTGTACATTTTGGAACTAATTTTAATCTCCTTGAAAAAAATGTTAATAAATTTAATGGAATGGAATTCATTTTTTAATTTTCTAAATCAAAAAGACCATGAAAACTATTAATTGTAAATTAATTATACTATATACGTATTAAAAATCTTGTATTGGTTTATCATATTTAAACTGTAAGTTTTTAGCTATTTTTCATAAAAAGTTTACACAATATACAAATAAATGAAAAAATGTCATGCCATTTTCAGTAGTATTCAATATTACCTGCAGAAACTGATGAATTATTCAATTGGCAAAGATTTTCATCTACCAATATATTAATTTCATTTTGTTCATTAGCATCACTATTACTATCAGTGATTAATTCAATAGAATCAGTTGATTCGCAAAATTCAGCTGTTATATCTCCTCTTTCGGGTAGACCCTTGCAGCTAAATCATTATTAAGATGAACATCATTACAATCAGATGATTGGCAAAATTCAGCAGTTATGTCTTCAATTTCGTATAGACTAGGTGTAGCTAAATCATCATTTGATGACTGAAAATCACGTGTTATATCTCCTGCAGCAATGTCAAGCTGATTAAAGTCAAAAAACAAAATCTTTCTCAGTACCGGGAAATAGTTATAGTTTTATCTCATTATTATTAAACATAATGTTAATGAACTTAGCGTTGTCACTTTATATAAAAAAGATGTTGTAGTTGCAGTGATTTATAATTTAAAGAAAATCATAAAACTATATTATTATTGTCATTTAATACATAGTAAACTGAATATAAAATTTTATAAGATATTGATATAAATGAATGTTCAAAAATAGTTTCCAAATATTGATGTAATCTGCATAGTTTTTTTTTTGTAAAAACATTTATACTCATGCATTTAAAGTGTTTGTATGCTCAACGAACATTTATACTGAGATGGTTATATGATTTATGTTCACCATGAGTGTACTCAAAGTTGCACTAAAAGTTTATTATTAAAAAAAGTATTTTAACCTGTATATCTGTATCAGACGATGATGTTTCCATTTGATTACTCATTATGGTTTGCTTTTTTACTACATTTCCTTTCCAAATAAACTGAAAACTAATCGAAAAACACGTATATTTTAATAAAAACGTTATTCGAAAACACAATGCCGTACTTGAGGGAATTTAAATACTCTGAACAATGTTATTAATTTTGCAAGACCAATCTTACACTTAAAAACTCGATTACTTCCTTGGTTTTCCACCAGGGACGCTACTCTTCGTTGTGCTAGATGAGAAGGCGCCAGCGTTGGCGTGCGCAAACTATTTCTGTTTATTCACTGCGCAACACCTCTCCCCCTTTGCATTGCGAGGTTTGCAAATTCAACACTTGTTTGAGATAAAAATTTTCTTTTATCTTCGCAGTCTGAGTCTTTGTCTTTTCACGGTTTTTGTCTTTAGTCTATAATCTAACGACTTATTCTTTTATTACTATAGGGGAGACCGGGGCAGGCGTAGTCACTTTTTTTCAATGAATTTTCATATTTTTTCCTGTAAAGATATGGAATTTTTTTTTTAAGCAATCGAAAGTTCATCAATAGACGTGTCTAAAACCGTAAAAAAAAAATTAATTAATTAATTTTTCTGTGTTGTACGAGCGATTGAATTGACCGTTCCCAAATGACTAAGCGCGCCCCGTATCGGGGTAAATTTAGTCATGACCGGGGCACATTTAGTCGGGGAAATCACGCGTATTCTTGCAAACGAATACTAGCAGATACGTACTAGGTAAAACTACAAATACTGCAATGTAATATAAATAATAAACAATAATGATTATTTGTCGAGAAAATATTTATTTAACATTTCAGACATAATGAACAGATATAAATGTGCGATAAATAAATAGTTATGAAATAAGACAATTAAAAATCGTCAAAATTAATGATTTCTTCAGGTATATCTTCATTGTTACCAAACTTTTCAAATTGTCTCATCACCCTGTCAGCACGTAAATTATTTATATTTTTAAAATTACTATTTGTACTACATTTTTTCTTATTGCTATTTAACTTTTGTTGAACTAAATTTTCTTTGTAGTCCTTTGATGTGATTATCGCTGCTTTGCCTTGTGATTTTGCCTTAATTTTAATTTGCATGCTAGTGGTTCATCCTCTATTATCCTGGGCAAGTTGTTATTGATGCTATTCCAAGGACTCAAAGGTACTGCCTCTTCGCTGTCACTATTTATTGCAGATGTAATTGTTGCTGCTGTTACTGCTGATTGTTGCTGTTGTTGTTGAATTTGCTGCTCACAAGTAGCAGTAGTAGATGGTAAAAAGTTGGTTGCAGCATTTATAAACAATTTCATAGCGCTCACAGCATTCTGAACAACTGAAACAGGCAAGTTCATTAAATCATTAGACGATACAGCCCCTTGATTGGCATCTCCTCGCACAGGTTCTGAATTTGACAGCTCGGAGAGAAGACTTTCAAAATGATTAACAGAGGCATTATCAACTGAAACACCATCAGTATTCATAGATGTATCTTGTGTCGTTTTGAAGTCAGCAAAGTCTTCATCTTTAAATACATTTTTATTTAAAGGGTATATCCCACATTTTTGGAATGAATTAATAGCAGTTTCCGCCTTAGCTGCTCTGGCAAATGCTTTATTCAAAAAACCACCCACACCCTTTATATTCACTTTTTGGCCTGGTTTTTTTTGAGCATTATTTAGCTCTACACTGTAAAAAGTGCTCAACGGCTTCATGAAGCCCACATCGAGGGGCTGAAGCTTGTGTGGGTGTGAGGCGGAAAACACAAATCACTACTACTACTCCATTTTCTTCAGCAAGCTCTATAACTTCTAGATTCTTCACATGGGTGGAGTGCCCATCGAGTAGTAGAAGAACTGGATTAGTTGGCGAAGCTCTTGCAAAATCTATGAATTTTTTAAACCATCTGGTAAATATATCCTGCTGCATCCATCCAGACTTGTGCCATTCGGCCCAAGAGCCTGCCCTGCTGACAAATCTCAACTGATTTCTCATGTGATTTCTCAATTGATTTCGCAATTGAGAAATCATATGAGAAATCAAATGAGATATCATGCCAATTTCTCATAGAAAAAATTATCATTTCACACATTTTCGAACATTATCAAGGTTTGTATTTAATCAAGTTTGATGTTGTTAAATTGGTCTGATATGTTCGATAATTTTCATACTAATTTTACTAATTTTCCGCTGACATCTTAATCAAAAGCGCTTATTTTGATTTTATTATATTTTAGGAAATTTGATGGTTTGAATATATCTAAGTTTTCCCAACAAGTCAAATATTTTTTATTATTAAACAAGCATTTGAACCAACATCCATATTTACTGTTAATTATATAAGAATAGGAGAGAAATGAACTGTTAAACAAGAAATATTACAAAACACAATTTATTACAAATTGATTTTCAGATTGTGACATGCAGAACACTTTTTTTTTAATAATCTGTTATATTTCTTTATTTTCTTTGATTTCTTCGTTTTCCTTGTTTTTTTTGTTTTTTTTTTGTTGGGGTCTAGTGCATCTCGAATGTCTTGAATCTTACGGCAAATTCTTGGTGTAAGTCCATGCAAATAGTCATATCTTTTGGTTTCAGATGTACCGGGCATTTTTTCATTAATGAAATCGTCAACCAAACCTTTTGAGATACATAAAAGAAATTAGATTTATTTTTCCCAATTTTATATAGGTTTTCTGTTATCAATAAGAATACTTACTAAAATATAACTCCAATTTTTGAGGACTAATTATTGTCCTTTCACCCCAGTCAGGATTTATTATCTTATTGCTCGGATAAATTGATTTATTGGCTAATAGCTTTTCTTCCTCCCCAGAGGATTACGGCCAAGTTGCGGCAAAATATGCCAAATCTTTTTACCATGCGTGTAGCCTGCCACGCATCCTTTTTAGCGAACACCCTCAAACCAAGGTATATCTAAAATAATATACACAGAATGTTTTGTTATTAATTCTACAACAACGTTTTATATGAGAAACAAATAGGCAAAAAAAATTTTAAACGCGTTTTTTGCTGAACAAAATTCTTCGGCACTACCAAAAGAAAATTTTAGGAAATATTGAACGGATCAAGCTGAAATTTTAAACGAAGGTTCAAGATAATATTTTTAAGGGAATACGTAACCGTTTTTTTATTAATTCATTATTTCAATTTTTATTAACGATTTACCGCGAACTTTTTCGATAAAAATCAAAATTTTGTTTATATCTCCTCCAATTTTTTCAGTTAAAAAATCAATGAAAAAATGTTTGAAAGTACTTCAAGACATAAATTATTAGTTATTAAAGTTTCACATTAAAATATCTTTTGTGGATTCTATAAAAAATTCCCGAATTTTAGCTTCTTTCAAATAATCTAGAGTGCTGGTAATGAGTAAAAGATAATCTAAAACATGAAAAATCATGATATTACCTTTCCGTCAACTTCTGCATATCTAGGATGCAAATTAGGGACTTCTGGGGGAACAAGAAGCTCGTTTTCTTTATAATAATAATATAATTTTGGATGAAATTGATGAAGATACGGGAAATTGACGTCATACTCAACTTCGTGGTGAATCTCCTCTGTAATAGCAAAATGTATTAGTGTGTGTTTATCGTTAGATAATCATTAAAGCACATATTTGTGATATAAAAAACATTACCATCCCATCTTTCTACATTAATTGGTGGAGCTCGAGGCCTTGGTCTAGATCTTGACTAAGAACGAGATCTAACTGATTGACGCTCAAAACTTTCCGAACGAGATCTTGATTCAGATCGATCCAAGCGAGGCCTTGATCTTGAACGAGAGCGAGTCCTAATACCAATTAAACTGTCCCTTGATCTAGATCTTGACAAAAAGCTAGATCTACTAGTAACCGAGTCATTACTTGATGTAGATGTTGAAGAGCGAGATCGATTTCTACTTGATCCAATTCGTGATCTAGATCTTGAGCGGGAAGGATTAAATCGATCCAAGCGACGTCTTGAAGGTGATCTTGAGCGGGAAGGAGTAGATTGAGCCGATCGACGCCTTGAAGGTGATCTTGAGCGGGAAGGATTAAATCGATCCGATCGACGCCTTGAAGGTGATCTTGAGCGGGAAGGACTAGATTGAACCAATCGACGCCTTGAGGGCGATCTTGAGCGAGAAGGATTAGATCGATCCGAGCGACGCCTTGAGGGTGATCTTGAGCGGGAAGGATTAGATTTAATCGATCGACGCATCGAGGGTGATCTTGAGCGGGAACGATTTGATCGATCCGAGCGACACCTTGATTTTGAACGAGAGCGATTCTTAATACTAACTAAATCATTTCTTGATTTAGATCTTGACAAGCAGCGAGATCCATTACTAACTGAACCAATTCCTGACACCGACCTGGATCTTGAACGAGGAGGACTCTGATTAATATTTGAGGGTGATCTTGAGCAGGAAAGATTAGATTGAACTAAAGCCCTTTCAATATTTATATTGGAATTTTCAAAATTCTCTGTTACAGAGTGCTCTAGAGAGATCTCTCGAGATCTAGATCGTCTAGGACTGCGAGACTGTAGTTCTGAAGTAGGGATACGTTCAATCCGAACTGAACAATCTTTCATTTGTAAACTACAATTATCTATATTCATAACTCGGTCACTTAAGACCGTACGATTTTTTAAAAACTCATTTTCTTTATATTTTTTTTATTGATTCGGCTCTGGTATTTTTAGAAATTTCTTTCAATTTTTTTTGCTAAACTAAAAATAAAAAATTTAATTTAGACTCTAAAACAAAAATTATGTTCAATCATAGAAGTGGAACTTACGTTCTTTTCAACAGTTTTATTTTTATCATTTTCGTCTTGAGTGCAGTCAGCCGAGTCAGAGGACGTTAATTTTTTTACCCATTTTAGCCTACTTGTCCTTTTTGAAACATCTGCATTTTTCCACGCATCTTCTTTAGATACTAGAAAATTATGTAAAAGAAGCATGTAACATTTTTTTCTTTATAAAAATCCCGTAATCTCGCGTTTTTATCCGATCAAGTACTGAAAATCAATATTCGCATAATATTTTTTTGCGTGCAGATTTGAGAAAAACAGCTCTTTATAGTCCTAAGTATCATTGCTGTGACAACTGTACTAAATTTTGGCCAATTTTATTTGCCAATTTATCAGAAAACAGGATTATACTTATTTCATAATGAATATTAATACCAAGAGCAAAAAAGTCAAACAAATATACATTTTCAAAGCTCGCTCGGTAAAAAACGTGACTGTGACATTATTAAGATGAAATTGTTTTGACAAAAGCGTGGAGGTGAATTGAGTGTACCCTTGTAATGAAAAAACAATGAATCTAAATTTAATTTATTCATTCTTTAATTTATTTAATTTTAGTTTCTTTTTGGAAATTTTTCCAAAGTTCTATGGTCAAAATTAAAATAAAAAAGTTTCACTTCAATATTTTAAATTTTGGTGTTACTTGTGCTATAAATGGATAATAGATTAGCACCATAATATTGTACTTTGCTGAAATTTACATGAAAATGATTTGCTGAATTCAATTTATCAATCCTGATAGTTCTTTAACTTTCTTTTATAGATTTATGGATTATTATCAAGTTATTGATTAAGGAATATTTATTATGTACACGGTTAAAAAATTGAAATGATTGAAATGATTGAATGATTTCATTCATAATTTACATTTAAATTTGAATATAATTTTTCATTCAATCTTACTGAAATTCATATTTCTATGCGAGTAAAAATTAAACTATTTTTTAATTTATTTATATGTCCTACTAGCACTAACACCAATATTAAGTAGTTTTAATACTCTGAGTATTTTTTAAAAATTATGGGATTAATATTGTCATTTAGAAATGTATAAAAATTATTTGATCCAAGTTGTAAGTGTTTATCAGTTGAAATGTATTAATTAGTACAAATATTTTCAAGAAATGTTACTCATTTACTTAAAAAATTAGATCAAGTATTGCATACATCATAATTTAAATATTCTAACTAGCAAGCGCCAACAACCAAAATGAGATACTTTTACACTTTCAGCAGGATTTTAAATAATATTTATCTAACAATGTTGAGAAAAGACTCAAATTACAACTATCTTATGTAAGCGCTGACCACTTTAATGTTCAAATTAATAAAATATCTCTAAGGAATGACATTAATTTACAAAGTAACTTATGCATGGGAGATGTCTTACAAAAAAAATTCAAAGGTTTTTCACAATAATTTTAAATTTAAGTGTCAAATTTTTATAGTGATGTACCAAGTAATTAAAAACTAACACTTTTCTAATGTTGTTCAACTTCAGTTCTACATGGATGTAAGTGTATTAATATGCATTAAGCCGAATAACTTATATGCAAAATTTTGATTAGTTAGTATTTTAACACTTTGAAAAACTAAATATTATCAAACTATGACTTCATCTTATTCAAATATGCTTAGCGTCAAGTACAGGTCAAAATTATCTATAATTATCAAAAAATATCTTAATTTCCAATGAGTTGAAGTAATGCGTTTAATTGATATGTCATATAATTTCATTTTATGAGGGTGGATATGTTTTTATGAAAAGATTACAAAAGAGTAAATTTATATTGCATTTATGTTATGATTATATATGAATGTTCAACCATTACCTCCACAGCTAACAATTTGGCACTTGTAAAATTTACTGGATCCATCATCCTCTTTCCAATCAATATAATATAAATGTCCTGGAACGAAATCATTTATAGATTTCGGCTTTATACTTGTATCCGCCTTTTTTTCATTATAAATAAGATCGATAGATCTGCAATACTGCTTGTTTTTTCTATCTGCACGAACAATTATTGCATAATTAATATTGCAATTATCACCCATGGTATTAGAACTCTAATAATCACTGATGTTCACAATACAAATAGTTTTATTCGCTCGTTAAAATGTTTTAAACACACAATGCTGTCTTGCCGTTGCAAATCTCGTCTCTTTCTTCGTCACTTGGATTTTGTTTCAGTTTTGAACGCTAGAAATTTCTATAACAATGTTTATTTTATATTGCAATTATCACCCGCGGTATTAGACACTCTAATAATCACTGACGTATACAATATAAATGACTTTATTCGCTCGTTCAAACGTTTGAACCACACATTGCTTTCCTTATACGCCGGTGCAAATCTCGTCTCTTTCTTTGTCACTTGGATGTTTTTTTTCAATTTTAAGCGCTAGCAATTTCTAGAACAATGTGAGTCGCACGCAGCAACCGTCACTCTATGTTTCACCGTTCCTATGTATTGGCATACCTATAGTATCTACACGTGACTTCTGGCCGGCGTGAACGCGTTTTCGTTCCCTCTCTTTCTTTCATCTCTCTGTCTCACTCTCTCTCTCTTTCTTTGCGGTAAAGTTTGGATGCCGTTTCAGTTTTGCGTATGAGAATTGTCGATATACTCGTATACACGTGTTTACAGTTTTACTTGAATTCAGTGCTCACAAATATACGCAGATTTATATAAAAATTCTCGAACATTGTTTATTTATAAGTTTCACCTGTGCTGCAATATGAGTTTTGGTTATAAACAATGGTTATGCGTGGAAAATGTTTCTGTGCCACCGCGTACCGCTGCAAGACTGGGTATTCAGCCAGAAAATGATGTAATAGAAGATGATTCTATAGAAAATCCTGTTGATTTTCAAGTAAGTAAATATTGAACAATAAATAACTTTACGAATAATTGTTTAGAGTAATTTGACCTTTGGAAATTAACAATATTAAAATTCTGTTCAATACCTAGATTGCTACATGTAAAGTTTTAATTTGTAGATTTGACAATTAACTTAAAAATGTTTACTACCCTTAAAATCTATAAACTTTAACCATCTTCCAGTAACACCTAAATATACTTATGAACTTAAATTACTTGTAACTTTTTCAATTGAGTTTATATACTTTGAATTTATTGTAAGCATGTACTATCTTTAATTATTTCTTTAATTTATGCATATTTGCTCATGTGCGTCAACTTGATTTTGTAAAAATATATGTACTTTCCAATAGGAACTTATCGCAAAATCATATACATATTAATTTCTGGAAGTAAAAAACCTACGGTTCTTGATTATAGACTTGACACAATGATATGTAAAAATAAAATCAACATAGTATTTGCTACTTTTGAGTCTCCTCAGACCTCATCTAAAAATATTGATTTAACTTTAGTAAATAATTGTAAATATCATTTCATAAATTCTTTAGTAGATTTTCTTACTAATTTCACAAAGTTATTTGTAAACAAATTAATTCTACTATATGTAACGTCTTTTGCAAAATTTCTTGAGTCTATTCTAGCTTTTTTTAGGGGCATTAACGAAGACTTTGTTAAGTTAATAAACAATGAAATTTGATTTATAAAAAAATACCCTGCTCATGATAAATACGATGATGAAAATCATTTATACATTCTTACTGGAAATTGTCAAGATTCCAAAAAAATATTAAGAATCTAATTGAAATCTAATTGATACTTTATTTTTTTTTAAATATATTACTTTGAGTGTTTCTTCCATTTCAATAAATAGTTTCAATTATCAACAACCATCATTACAAAATAATGCTGGTTATCCTTGCAATTTATGATAATATTAGTATATTAAAAAACCTTTTGGGTATCGTAAAGATAGAAAAGACAATTCTTTAAATTTTGTGGTCTAATGAGCAATTACATGTATTTTGGGAAAAATGAAATTTTCATTTGATTCTTGAGCCATATCAGGATCCTAAGTACCATCGAGTTTTTAGGAAATTTTAACTTCTTGGGACTATTCTTAATACAACTGGTAAACACTTTTTCTATTAATTTAGATCACATTTTAAATAGATAGTTTTTTGTGATATTTGATTATTTAATAAAAAGTTGAACTTTTGACTGCTTTTCTTACACAGCTAATTCATTTTTTTGGAATACACCTTTTGCAAAAAAATTGATTTTTAATCATTTTAAATTTTAAATGTGATTCTTTTATGAATCTATTGATTCATGTATAAGTATACAATTTTAGATTTAAGTTAATATTTTTGATCATATTGGAAGTAAGTTTATGAATTGAAACAAAAGTAATTTATTAAATGTTTACTCAAAAAAAGTGTTTTGAATTATTAAAAAATGACGGAATATATTTTTCAGACTTCATCAGTAGTTTTTTCCAATTTATACATTTAAACATTTTTGAAATGACTAAAACATTCTGAAATCTTCCTTCTTTACTTTTGTTATTATATTAGCAACACTTTTTCCGGAGTTCATTTTTTTGTAAGCTTCATAATGGTCTAAGAGTAAAAACAATGAAAAATTTCTTTGCATAAGTGTATTTTCTGCCACGTTGAATAATTTTAATATTCCACCAAAGCTATTTCAAAGCTTATTTATTTATTCCACAATTTTCAATGTTTTAACCGAAAGATTTAATCTTCTTTAAAAAAATTAGTTTTATGGATTCATCAAATAACTCGGGCTTAAGCGCATTTAATGATGGGCACGGAACTCCTTGTTTGATACTAAAAATGATTATAAAAAGGTTTAATAATTATTAAAATGTTCCACAGTATAACTGAGCTTTCACTGCAATTTAAAAAAATTCAAGGCCCGATTGATCTGATAAAATAAAAAAACATGGCTAATGAAAAATAATTTTGACAAATAAATTTCTTATGATACATTTCTCATGAACTATGTTCATAGGTAAAAAATGTTCACGATGAACCAATGGATGCACAATCAATGGAACTCGATCCTGACCAAAAAAATGATGATTCAGATAACGATTCAGATCAAAATAGTTTATACAAGGTTAGAAAGTAGTTTCTGTTTTTAAATTGAATAGAATAAAGCTGACACTACAATTGAGATTTTAAATTTGATTATAGGACAATTTCGAAGCTTTAGATAATTATAATACTTCCGGCAGTTTTTGGCTAGATGATCTATATAATATCTCTATAGCACGGTCTTCTAAAAAACCTAAAAATCTAAAAGAATTAATGGACAGTGAAGAAATGTTTGAAAAGATAAATGTTCCGGTAAATAAAACTAGAGGAGAAATTTTGCTCATGGCATTAAAGTATGCAATCCAAAACGAGTTGTCCATGTCTGCCATTACAAATTTATATAAATTAATTAACACCGTTTTTTCATGCCCAATACTTCCTGACTCAGGGTATATGATAGACAAATTTTTCAATTCCAAAGATGGGTTGAAATATTATGTCATTTGCTATGTGTGCTCAGCGAATCTTAGTGATGAGCCTTCAAACGTAGATATTATTACTTGTCCTATTTGCAAGACCAAAAATGATAAAAACAATCAAAAGAAGTACTGTTACTTCATTTTACTTGACCCATCTGAACAAATCATTGATTTATTGAAAAATAATGAAGAATATTTCGATCGGGTCACGAAAGAGCTTCAACATGAACAAAATATCTTACGTGATATCTATGATGGAATAAAATATCGAGAATTTTATTCGTCTTTGTCGCTTGAAGAACGAAAAAACTACGTATCAATGGTGTTTAATACTGATGGTGCAGCGAAGTTTAAGTGCTCTAAGCAATCAGTCTGGCCCCTGTATCTCATGATCAATGAGTTGCCGATACAAATACGTACTAAACATTTGGTAGTATGTGGGTTGATTTTTGGACCAAATAAACCAGACATGACCATTTTTTTAGACAAATTCGTGGATTTAATTAACAACATTCGTATTCCATGCACGATAAATAATCAAGAACGTTTACTTAAAATATACATACTTACCTGTTGTGTTGATGCCGTCGCCCGTGCCTCAATCCAGGGCATAAAACAATTCAATGGACACTATGGTTGTAGTTGGTGTCTACACCCCGGAGTAACCGTTGGCGTCAAACGATTTCCGGTTTTGCGTAGGCAACCAAAACTTCGAAAACATGATGAGATGATATCTTTAATGTTGGAAGCAGATTCTGAGAACCCAAAATTTGGTGTAAAATTTCCATCACCTCTGATGAACCTACCACAATTTGACGTTGTGGACGGTTTTATACCTGATTATCTGCACATGGCTCTCGAAGGTGTAGGAAAACAGTTTTCTTCCTACCACTTAGCTCATTTACACGACGATAAACTTGAAGAACTTGACGAAATAAATATGCTTTCAATTTCAGTACCTCTACAGATCGCTCGCCGGACAAGAAAGATAACTGATCGAGGGACTTGGAAGGCCCGAGAATGGGAAAATTTTATTCTTTATTATAGTCCTGTAATATTTTCCTCACTTTTAACAAAAGATCTAATGGAACATTGGCTGCTTTTTGTTGAATCTTTGTATATTATCATCTCAGACAAAATTGATGTGCGTGATTTGGATAAGGCCGATGAAAAGTTACATAAATTTGTCGCAAAAATTAAAGATTTGTATGACGTAACGGCATATACATACAATGTTCATCAGTTATTACACATATGTAAAAGCGTTTTAAATTGGGGCCCAGCGTGGTGTAATTCCACATTCTGTTTTGAATCAGCGAATCATTACGTGTTAAAGTCAATAAAATGTGCAAAAGGTGCCTCAGAGCAAGTGATTCGATTTAAAAATGAGTCATAGTTTAATGTTACTAGAAGAAAAAATTATGAAAACTGCGGATGATTCGGTGGTTCAATATTGTGAAGATACTTTGATGTCAAAAACACGATGTTTTGAAGAATTTCAAAAATGTCTCTTTTTCAATCCCATAACCGAAGATGACACGAGAATAAAATTATTAAATATTCCAATGCCACCTGGAGTAAGATATTTTTTGAAAATTGTCAAAAACAAGTGTGTTTATGAATCATATTTAATTGAAAAAAAACGTAGTAATAATTCGTATGCTATATTAAAAAATAATTCATTCGTTCGCATTGTAGCTTTTATAATCCACAATGAGAATAGTATGGTTCTTGTAAATTATGTGAATTGTAGAAGAAAATTTCCAGATTACTATAAATATTTTTTTGAAATTTTCCTGATAAAAGAACAAATTGAAATTGTTCCGACACAAAATATAGAGAGAATATGTGTAAATATCAATGAAAAATGTATTGTCCCTGTGCCAAATTTGTTAGAATATTAAAACAAATGTTAATTGTAATTCGCTTTGAAAAAAATAAAAATGAAAGTAAACAATATTTTTCATGAAAGAATCGTCTCAAAATATTTTCTTTTTTATTTTACATCCATTTTTACCCAGTTGATGAATTTCTCGTTCAAACAACTCTGGTTTCAAATATCAAGCAATTTGAGATTTGCTTTTTATTGAAATATTATAGTAACTTTGAAAAATTAGTATCAAAAATATCGTATTTATCAGACTAATTCGAAAACATAAAACTTGATTAAATACAAACCTTAATAATGTTCGAAATGATGAAATTTGACTATAATTTTTTCTATGAGAAATTGGCATGATATCTCATTTGATTTCTCATATGATTTCTCAATTGCGAAATCAATTGAGAAATCACATGAGAAATCAGTTGAGATTTGTCAGCAGGGTGGATACATGTCAACAAGAAATTCTAGATTTTCATTGACTCGAGGGATTATAATCATTGGTGGCATGAACAGCCCAGAAGCAGACATACAAATCTCAGCTGTAACAGTCTCTCCTCTTCTGCTGCTGTTATACCACCAACCTGTCTTCTGCCTTTTTTCGCAACAACTTGGTGCGAGGACTTGGGCACCACAGACAAGCCTGTTTCATCCACATTCCAAATGTTCTGTGGCTCAAATTTGTACTTTTCGTACAGTCCTTGTAGCAGTTCAAAAAATTCTCCAAGAGCTTTTTTGTTAAATCCATGCGCTCTGGCAGCTGAGGTGTGCTCTGCTTTCCTCAGCGATAGGCCTTGTCGCTGCATAAAAGAGTGCATCCAATCATCCCCAGCTAACTCTGCAGATAAAAAAATATAATGATAAGTATAAAATGATCTGATGAAATCATAAAAAAGAAAAAGAATCTAAAAGGTTACTTTTGTCGTTTAAATTTGTGGGACACCAAGCTTCACTGCAAAGTCATATGCAAGCTTTTTTACATCTTTAGGTGTAAGACCATGCAGTCGCGTTTCCATTTTTGTGATGTGGTTGCTCAGAGCTGTTTCTTGCTCTGGTGTAAACACTCTTTTATACCCGGCTGCAAGAATGACATTTATTTATAATATAAGTAGTAATAAGTAAATTATAAATAGTAGTCCGTATAGTATGCAGAGTAATAATTGAGTAATAAGCAAATGTTTATACTTACATGACTTCAGTTCAGATGCAGCTACTACATTGTTTGATGCCTTAGCCTCTTTCACTTTCAAGATCAAAGTTGATAGAGCCACATTAAATTTTTTGGCAGCGAATATACAACTATTCCCCTTGAGAACACATTGTATAGCTTGAAACATATCATTCTCATAAGTTGCTTTCTTTTCTTTTTTCTTTTTATAATTCCGAACCATTATTATTTGTTTACTAATGCTTTAGAATTTGAGGTTATACACGCTGTTTACTCGCGGAGCGCTGCGGCCACTGTAGTTTGTCGACTAAACGTGCCCCGGTAAGGTAATCAAACCTGCCCCAAAAAGATGACTTTTTTAAGTTTATACAAATATGGTTCAAAATTTTTTTTTAATTTTTTGAGCATTGCTCGTTAAAGTTAAAGAGTTGAAGTACCCGACAAAATTAATTTCATGTAGATTGGTTGAAAATTAAAAAAATAGAGCTAAATAATTTTTTTGAAAAAGTAGATTTTCGTGATGTTTTTTTTTATCCGAAAAATAACATATTAAAATTGAAAATTGTTAATTTTTTTTTACATTCCACTAAAGTCCACTGCATGAACTATCTGTGAGAATTTTTTCATAATTTTTCATTGCTTAGATTTTTTTATATTGAATTTCAAACATTTCCCGAGCGACTAAGGTTGCCCCGGTCTCCCCTACTCGTGTTGTAGTTACTTCAGTAAATGCAGTAAAATGTCATCGACGGAAGAAGAACCTGACAATTTTTTATGCAAGGGTTAAATTCATTGAAAGCAAAGATGTTAAGACTCTTAAAACGTACAAATAAAAGAATTCAAAGAATTTCCTCCTGAAAACGTTAATGGTTTTTCGAAAAGTACATATACACAGCATTGTGTAAACATGAAATAACCAAAGAAAAATTTGAATTACCAATTCAGATTGCATATATGTGGTAAGTATTATCGATACTAATGCTTATACTAAAATCACCCTACGACTTACTTCATGGTTAAATAACATTTTTTCTTAAATCATCTATCATTTTTTCATTAATTGTCTATTCTTGTCTGTCTCAGTCTTATAAATTTAATAAAAGGAAACTTTGCATCTATTTTTCAGAGTCTATGCCTAAGCTATTTCATAAAATGGAAAATCGAGCCAAGTTTACAAACTTAACGAATCCGACATTAATGATTTTATGAATTAAACAATAAAAATATTCATGCTGGTGGCAAAACGGATAAGGACAAAAATGATGTTGACGTAGAAACTGGTTTAAGTGATAATGCACAAAATCACCAAGTTAATCCTAAAAAGGGCGCATTTAAAAAAATTAAAAATATATTGTCAAGTGAAGATGAAGATGACGATACTCAACAAAGCCCAAAGAAATAAATCACAAAGAAAAAAGAAAGCTGCTGGCAAGCAGAAAATAATGATATAAAAAAGGTTATTTTGCAAGAAGATGTGGGAGCTCAAAAAGAAATTATAAAGCAAAAAATAGCTGCACTCGAAGGAGATACTTCATTATTACAGTTGAATAGATCAACGACTCTAAAAAAATTGGATGCCTGCTCAGGCGAGTGCAACTATAAAATAAAATATGAAGAGTGTTTAAAAGAAAATGATAAATTAAAGAAGGAGACTGAAAGTCTCCGTTCATATAATGAGTTCATGAAAAAAAGGATTACATCTTTACAGTAGGGCGTGAAACTCCTGTTTTCCAGTTTGATTCTATAATTGCATCACCTGCATTTAAGAGATCTGAACAAAGTCAGCTCTTTGTGATTCCAAAAATTCAGTGCACTTGTTAGTATTGGTGATGACGATGGAAAGAAAAGAAAAGTAAAAATATACTTTGCAGCATGACCAATACTTCAATCTCTTCAGTTGATTCTACACTCCTGTCACTGTACCTAAGAGATCTGAACAAAAGTCAGCTCTTTATGATTCCAAAAATCTCAGTGCAAATGTTAGTTATAATAATGACAAGAAAAAGGGAACAAAAGTAAAAAAATACTTTGCAGCATGACCTCAATAATTCAATCTCTTCAGATGATTTTACACTCCTGTCACCTGCACCCAAGAGAGTTAAACAAATTCAGCTCTTTGTGATTCCAAAAATTTCAGTGCACTTGTTAGAAATAATAATGACAAGGAAAAGAAAACAAAAGGAAAAAATAATACTTTGCAGCATGTCGTCAAAACTCCTATCTCTTCAGTTGATTCTACACTCGTGTCATCTGCATCTAAAAGATCTAAACACAATCCTGGCACAGAATATATTCCTCAGCATGGGCTGGACACTCCGAACTCTGCAATTTATTCTACACTCGTTTCTCCTGCATCTAACAGAAAGATAAAAACTACTTCTCTTTCGATTCAACAAATAAGTGCATATTTAACGAACAAAGAGGTATTTATTAATTTTCAATCAAAAATCATATGCATCATATTTTTATAATATTGATTTTATAATATTTAACATTATTTAATTGCAGATCCCTATTCAAGCTTCACACTAATATTGGTGAAAAGGTTAAAAAGAAATTATTCTAAAAATAATATTGCTTCAAATAAGGTTGATGAAAACAAATTATAGCTGAGATGGAAACACAAGAGACTGGTTCACATGCCGATAAAGAAAATGGAAATATTGACTCAAAAGACTTTTTAAAAAAATTCACAGATCCTTCCACAAACGAGGTATAGCATTATAATTTCTTATTATTTTTTTCATTTTCATTTTAATTGTATTCTTAGTTATCTTCCTATAAATTTTATATTGCAATACCCAATTGAAATACTATGTATACTACTCAAACTTTACATTGTTAATTGTTAATATTTAATATGTTACAGTCTATGATAAGTTTCGGCCTTGGATGTTCTATGCTAGCTGATTGGGACAGTTATTTGTTGTTGGATGATAGTAAATTCACCACGAGAACTATGAGACAGTTTTACACTACTATTGAAATTACCAAAAGATCACTTACAGGTGAGGAGTCAAAAAAAACACCCAATCGCACTAACTCAAGAAAGCAAGTAACTCCTTCAAAAGTGGAGCTTTTAAAAAGTAAGTATAATTTTTGTTCATTTCAATAATATCTTACCGTATAAATATTTTCATATCTATAGATATTTATGAATGAATTTGATTTATTTTAGAATGTCTTAGATATAAAATAAAAAGAAGATAAGAGAACAGAGTTAAACGAGTGATAAAGATTACAACGAAAGGGTGAAAAAAGTTACTAAATACATGACGCAAGAAATCGACTACCAGATAAAGCGAGAGAGAAAGAATAGCAAAAGAGGCAGCTAAAAAGCTGCAATGATAAGAAATTGAATTTATTATTATAAGATAATATTAAATATATAAAAAAAAATCTATATGGTTTGTGTATTTTACTTGTGACTTTGAATTGAATATAAATATATTGGAAACATCATAAGCCAGTGCTAAATCAAATTTATTTTAGCATTATTATTATTTTTTTAATTATTATAACAATTTTTGAGTTGACTGCAGCTGGGCCTTAAAAGCAACAGTCGCCAAACCTTCGATTTTCTCTAAATTAGGTATAAGATAAATATAGCTCAATACTTAATCGAAAAACATTTTGTCAGACAGGGCAAACATGGCTGAAAAAATATATCTTGTTGTAAAAGTAATCATTTCTTTAAACTTTAAAAACAACATGAATTTAGTGGTAATATCAATGAAAAAATTCAAAAATGGGTATTAAACAAATATACTATACTGTAACAAATGAACAAAATTAAGATGGGTTTTCCTGTGAATTAGTTATTGATTGTATAATGTTAAGCAAAATGGTAGGATCAGCTATCTGCTGCATTTTTTTAAAGTCAATGAGTGATCGTATGTGAGCTGCAATAAACTTCATGACTTCTTTTTCCAAATATTTAATCGAGCTAGATTTCAGGTAAAAAATCCAGCTGGATTTTCAAAAATCGAGCTGGATTTCCAGTCAAAAATCGAGCTAGATTTCAGGTAAAAAATCCAGCTGGATTTTCAAAAATCGAACTAGATTTCAGGTAAAAAATCGAGCTGGATTTTCAAAAATCGAGCTAGATTTGAGGTAAAAAATCGAGCTGGATTTTCAAAAATCGAGCTGGATTTTCAAAAATCGAGCTGGATTTCCAGTCAAAAATCGAGCTAGATTTCCAGTCGAATCCAGCTCGATTTCCAGTCGAATCGAGCTAGATTTCCAGTCAAATCCTGCTCGATTTTCCAACTGGAAATCCAGCGATTTTTTTTAAACAGGGGCTAGCATAACTTTCATAGTAGACATGAGTTGTGACATCATATTTTCTATCTTGAGTATAGAGTTATTTTGATTATTATTTTCGATGTTATTGTTATTGCTTTCAGCGATAGCCGTTACCTCTGGAATTGTATGTTGATGATCTACGGGTGATTGACCTGGTAACCCAGTTAAAGCTTGTGCAAATGAGACGTTTGGGGTAATGTTTTTAAACTGAGTTGGTTTAGGATAATTATTTCGATCATCGAGTTTTTTTTTCGCGTAGGGCCAAATATAATTTTTGTAACAGCTGCTTGCGGACGATACAGCCTTTAAAGCTGGCCGGGTGATTACCTTGGCAATTAGCGCAAATAATTTCTTTAGTTTTTACTTTTATTGGACATAGGCTTGTTAAGTGATTTTTTGCGCATTTTACGCAGACAGGCTGCTCATTACAATAATTTTTAGTATGACCGTACTCTTGGCACTTCATGCATTGCGGGATGTCTCTGTTTTTACGCGGTGGCTCGAAGCTTACTATTGTGTTTAAAAGTCGGTTTATTTCGTAAATTTTTTTATTGTTTGGATTTATTTTATTTCCAGGAAAAAGAGGAAGTGGATTTTTCGTGATAGAATGTCTGATATTCGAGATTTTGATTACCAAGTGACCGTATGCCTCGATAACATTTTGTAGGTCTACTATTTCAACCGAAGGGTGCATACTTCGTAGTACGACTTTGAACCCCTTTTGGATCTCTGTAGCTTCTGATTCGATTTTTTTTTCATCTCCTTTTCGTTAAAATTCATTTGATGGCCTGGGGAGTCAGCGTGCTTATGCAACGTATTTTTGCGAAACTGCATCGTGGCCTTTTCGCAATAATTACAAGTCACTCTTTCTGTATCAGCGCTTACTTCACCAATCTAGTTCTAATCTTCACACGCAAGCAACTCATCTTTGGTTATCCTTTTTTTTTAATTTATAGTACAGACATATTGCGCTTAAAAAATGTTTCACTAGCCGAATACTTATTAAAATTTTAATTAGAAGTAATCGATAAATTCCGGCAAAGTATTGTATCGTTTTCACATCTCAATTTTACATCTTGGGACCCTACAAAATGTGTAAAAAAGTGTTAGAATAGGCCTCTGCGTCTAAAAATAGCTTATTTTTGCTATTTTAGGATTTTGGCATTGTGCGCAAGGTTCAGACCAGAGTTTTTGAGGTACAGACCTCTAGTACGTCTCAAAATCTTCATAAAATGACACTCTATGGGCTGAGTTTTTTATAATTTTGATTTAGACCTTTATATCAGTTCTGTTACTCAATATGTGCTCAAAAACAACAATAAATTTTCTTGAATTTTCCTTTTTTTCACATCTATTACTAAACTTTTTTATAACTTGAATGAAAATTCCACAAAACTCAGCCCTTAAAGGACATTTTTCTGACGATTTTGATCTGTACCAGAGGTCTTTATGATGAAAACTGACTGAGAAACCCTGTGCACACTGGACTAAAATGTGAAAAATTAAACTTTTCAGGAGAAGCAAAAGAAAGAATTTCAAAAAGAAAAAAGAAAAGAAAGAACTCACACTTTACTCATTCTCAGGCTAATTTCAGCTTTTTCACATCATTTCACTAATTTGTTTCTATAAAACTTCACTCAACCCATAAAATGCAGGCATCATGCGTGTATTCATTTCTCAGTGCTGCATAAAACATGCTATAATGTAAAGTATATATTAACTATTTGAACTGTATCACTTGTATAAACATATGTTTTACTGTAAATCAATCACTACACTGCAGCACTGAGAAACAATATAAAAACTAAATAAAATTAAGAATCTTTATTTTTCTCCAAGGCAATGAACTACTCTAAATTTTTATTACAAAATTCACTTTACCAAAATAACTTCAACTCTCAAAATATAAAACATCACCCACACAACCTCATTACACAGCTGATTTATGTTGACATTTTAGTTGCGCATGTGCCATTTTTATCAATTGAATCTTCACATGAGCAACATACAGAGTTGTGAAAAGAGTGAGGATTTTGAGTAAAAGTCTGTTCGCATGCGCGCGGCGTGCGCTTCCGAACGAGCAGAACGTTAAGGTCACTCACAATGGCATCGATGTTATATCAGTACTACCACCGTGTAGTATTCATGCTCGGTATTTTTATTCGTGCGTTTTTTTCAGAAATCGTGAGAAATGAATTCAATAAAATTTCAATGCTTTTATGCAATCAAAAATCTGATCATGTATATAAATATATAAATACTTTTTTTTATTATGCTAAGTTTGTAAACTAAAAACTATTATTGTTTGTATTTTTATATATTTAACAGCTAATTTCATAAAATAATAAGCAACCATATTGCT
The DNA here is from genome assembly GCA_034770305.1 of Trichogramma dendrolimi. Classification (NCBI taxonomy): domain Eukaryota; kingdom Metazoa; phylum Arthropoda; class Insecta; order Hymenoptera; family Trichogrammatidae; genus Trichogramma; species Trichogramma dendrolimi. The sequence continues at coordinate 204,620 of JAPMIB010000163.1, read as the reverse complement.
TTACATTTTCTAATAACGAAATATCTTTTATTTTTGACGTTTCTTCATCATCGTATAAAACCCATTGCGAGTTTTTCAAGCAGTATGCCTTATTGTGCCCAGGATCAGTATGATCGCCCTCGTGAACGATAATAGATTTCAATCTGTATAAGATCCGCTTATTTGATTTTCTGTAAAGAAAAATTTTAAATAAGTACAATATTATAAAATTGTAAAAAGTTCAATAGAGAGAAGAAAATACTCATCAAAGTACGATTTAATGGACTATTATGATAAGAAAATTAAAAAAGGGTTATTATGAAAAAAATTTTCCAAACTTTCACCATTTTGTTTTTTTTAGCTAGCTGAGAAAATAAATACCCGTAATAGTCCCTTAAATAATAACGTACATAATAGGATTCATATAATAAGTACTCACTCATACATATGGGTCAAATCGAGTTCCTCTGGAAAATTAATTGGGAATTATTTTTGAAAGATTTTCCTTTGTGAACTCTATATCGTTGCAATTGGATTGTCAAAATTGTCGGTTCATTTGTTATGATTAGGTTTTTCTTTTTGTGCATACTATTAGAACCACATTTATTGCATCCAACGTACCGATAGTCAATGGCACTTTGTAATAGCTTAATTAAATTGTCTAAGTGAAAAGTATCTTTCTGAAGTCCTTCCGGTAAACTTACAGGAAGCATATGGTGAGAATCCATCTCTCTTCGAATACTTTGACAATTTACACATTCGTAATTTTCAGTCAATTCAACTCGCAAATTTTTTTGAAATAAAGAATTCGATAACGAATCTATCAAAATATTCTCTTCATTACAATGTTGACTATTGACTTCTAAATATTCGAAAAAAAATAGTCAAAAATTCGGCCACATCATGTTGGACATGTTCTGAAAAAGGCACATCTTCCTTCGCCTTTCGAGGTAAGATGATTAACTCTTTTTTCAGCTCTCTGCAAAAGTATAATTAAAAATATTTGTAAAGTATGTAATCACTTTGTTAAAAGAACACTATGGTTTATAAATGTTTAAAAATTGATTTTGTTGCTTTTTCGAATAGCTTTTACTTTCAAGAATCACTTTCTAAAATTTAGTACAAAAATTCGAAATCTAAATCAGTTAAAATCAGTTTTCTTCTAATTTTATTTTCGAAAATAAAAAACTTTCCTTAGAAGTCTCCACAATAGTAACGAAAAAACTTTTTTTTACTTTGTAGCTAAATATTTCAATTCGAATCGCGACCGCTAACAAAATCAATTTTTGAGCTTACGCAATTTTAATTAACATAAAAGCTGCTCTTCGTTAGGAAGGTCGATATGTACACTTGAAAGTTCAATAAAATTTTTTTTTCAACGCTTCAAGAGTTAGCTTATTCCAAAACGATTGATTCACTTATTTATCATGTATCTTTGAAAATAATTTCTCAAAAACCGTGCCTTTTTGTCAGTTTTAACCAGAGGGCTAAAATGTTTATTTTAATTTGAAAAAATTGAGTCAAATATATATGGGCTATTCCACAACAGGTGTTGTAGACCCAAAAGAGTAAGTGGTTAGTTTCAACTTCATTTTTTGGGCCTGCAACACCTGTTGTAGAATAGCCCATATACTCACGTTAAAAGAAAGTTTAAAGATTCTTTCCCTTTTCCTTCAGAAATGTTTTTTATATGTTTCATATACAGGGTGTCCCAAAAGTATGGAAACCTCTGAAAAGCGGCCAAAATAAGCGGGGGAAAAAATCGATAACCCTATAACCGATGTATTTTTTCACGGGGAATCCAATGGTGACCTCAGATTTGACCTTGAACATAACCTCAAAGCTGCAGTAACTTAAAAACCGATTTTTCAAATTTAACCCCCATTTTTTATTGCAGATTTGAAAAGAACGGAAAATTTTACGTCAAAATGTATGTATAATCAAGCTCAAGTAAGGGCTTTTTTTCTTATTGTACAGCCTCCAAAATGACCTTGAAAAAAATAATAAAATACATATTTTCACGTAAAATTTTCCACTCTTTTCAAATCTGTTATAAAAAGTGGGGGTCACCATGCGAATAATCGATTTTGGTTCACCGTAGCGTATAGGTTATGTTCAAGGTCAAATTCAAGGTCAACATTGAAAAGAGCGGAAAATTTTACGTGAAAATATGTTTTATTATTTGTTTCAAGGTCATTTTCGAGGCTGTACAATTAAAAAAACTCTTACTTGAGCTTGATTTTAGGTTAAATTGGGGTTTTATTTGCGTCTGTAAGCCCTTGAAACGACCTCAAAAAAAAAAAAAAAACATACATTTTGACGTGAAATTTTCCGCTCTTTTCAAATCTGCAATAAAAAATGGGGGTTACATTTGAAAATCGGTTTTTGAGTTACTGCAGCTTTGAGGTTATGTTCAGGTCAAATTTGAGGTCACCATTGGATTCCCCGTGAAAAAATACGTCGGATATAGGGTTATCGATTTTTGTCCCCGCTTATTTGGCCGCTTTCCCATAGGTTTCCATACTTTTTGGGACACCTGTAAAATAAGATCCGACTGTCACAATTCATTTCCAACTACCGAGCGTTTTGAAAAAATCTAAAGCTAAAAATGACTGAAGTGTAGCATTTAACCAACATGAATTTCTACCAGGAGGGTTTTGGAAATCCAATATAAGTATCCAAATTTGTATTGAATTGCTGACAATAAATGCATAAGCTGTCATTAGCGAAAAAGTCACTTTTGCATTTTTCATGGACTTTTCTTAAACATTTAACACATGTATATTTTAACAACTGTGATGAATTAAAGCATCCGAGGCAGGTATCAAACAAAAGTAGCGAGTTATCCGTCAAAAATTTTGCTACTTCACCTCGATACATGTCCGGATCAAAATTAATCATTTCGCTCAGATTTCTGTGGCAAACATATCCATGTCATTAAAAGCAACCACAATTCCAGCCATCTTCTTGTGTCGGTAAACAATCTGGAGCCGATGAAAGTTGCCAGTTCTTAAATATTAAATTATTTTTTGGTTTTGGATTATTATATACTATCGCTTCTAAATATCTTGTAAAATAATTCACAATGTGTATCATATCATTGTCTGTAAAAAATTTCATCAGGTCAAGTACCATGATTTCTTCAGTCACTACATCCAAAACAACAAGGCACCAATGAACTCCAAATGAATAAGGTAGAAATACCATATCGGTAAATTCACATTCTATATATATCCTAGAAATGTTTCACTTTGTGGTATGTCGCGATCTACACCAAAAATATATTTGGTTAAGCTAGTTGGATAAAACTGAATGTTTATCATTCCAAAATCCACCAGATTTTTTGCCATCATAAATCTATGACTGAACCCTCGATAAAAATTGTCTGATCCAATGTGCAAAATTCAAATGATTGAAGAATTATCCAATTTCTTTTATTAGGATAAAAATTTTTCAAGTCATCGTGCTGGTATTTCATAATTGACGCACTTTTTTCATACGTGTCTAATGGATGTCGAAAATTTTCGAATAATTTTTTATCGACGACGAGTGATTTTTTACTTATTTCATGGGATATACTTTCATGGATAGTTTTCATTTCTTCGTCATTTACATGAACTATGGATTCTTGTTGAGATACCACAAGTTCTTTGTTAATTGTACACTCATTCTCCAGTTCTGCATGATCGTTGAAAAGGCTTTCAATTAGAGTCATTACGGGGCCTGGAATAATTGTAATAATAATAGAAATAGTACAATAAAGTATTACAAAATAATCACCCCGACAAAGCTTTTAAATAATATAAATAAAAATACTTTACATCAAAGTCTTAGCTAGAATTTTTGATTTTTGACTCTTTCAATTTTAAATTATCAATATTAAATCGGAATATCGGAATTTTCGGTTATTTACGATTACATATTAGTTCAAAGATCAAAAAAATTGCACGAGATTGGTCGATTACAAATTTTTTTATCTGACTCAAATCATGCCGATACGAAAAAAAAATTATTTTGATATTTAAATGAAAAATTAAGTAAAGGAAATTCGAATGCGCGATCTGAATCATTATAACAAATAATACCTTTGTTAATCTTGAATTTTTTTTTCTTTGGCCCATTTGAATAATTTGCTCTTTTATTATGCTTATCATTGAATAATATATCATCCCCTACAATTTATAATTCGCTCCGGTAAAACCTCATTTTTCATGGCTGCGTGCTTCGGTTCTTTTTTATATCGGGTTTTTATTTCTTTACAATTACGTAGCATTTCCTCGCTCAAATCAAGATTTGAGATGCCACCTTTTTCAGAAGCCCATTCGGAGCTCATTAGTAGACTCTTCGTAGTTTCTAAATCTAATCTGGTACGTAATAAAGTTTTTGTAAGATTCATCTTACTCCAAACTCGCTCACTCGAGGTTTGAATTTGGAATAATAACCATGACGAGTAAAGCGAATTCAGATAGGTTCGGAAATATTGAGCAATCATTTTCATCCAAACATCCACTGATTTTCAACCAAAAAATATCTATGTTATTCTCCTCCAATATATCTTGCGGTAAATTATATTTAGGGAGTTCTTGCCACTCAAAGTTTATTTTCTTTTTCAAATCATCTTCCATTTCGAATGACAAAGCTTCGAAAACGGGATCTAGCGTTTTGTGTGTTGCATGAAATTCTTCATCTGCGGCATTATTTGGATGAAAATAATAACGTTCCGAAATTAATTTTTCTTTTAATTGTAAGCGGTTTTGTAAGCCTGAAGCCAAAGATATTAAACATTTTTGGCACGCTGTTTGAGAATTAGCTTGAGAATGAGAGTGGTGCATAGGAAGGATCACAAGGGCATTAAATGATTGAAGTCGAGTTGCACTGGTTTGAGCTGACATGAATTTACACATTTTATTTACAACTAAAATTAATATCACAGTTGTCGAAGCATGCACATTTTGCATGAATTACGCTTGAGCTAGTCTAAGTGCGAAGTTACAACAGATTGAGCAGACAATGTTGGCCGTCGACATTATATTATTGATAAGTCGCGTACATGAGTCGTAGCATCTGCATGGTTGAATTATATTAATCACCATGATTTGCATTTGAACAATCCAGATGAGTGTACCGAGCGGTCAACTTGAGCGGAGCAAGAGACTGAGCATATTGGAGCAGGACGAAAAGAGGTTATATTAATCCCCTCGTCCTTTGAATGAGCTGTCGGAAGTGAGAGGTGCTGAGAGCCTCGTGAGCTTGCACATGGTGCGTGCGTAACCTCACTTCTCCTCGCAGTGACTTCATGCCTTGCAAGCGCCAACGCTTGTCTTAATTGCGCCCGTGAATAAAAAGACTCTGCAGGGCCTGAAGAAGGCATTATTGGTCCTCTCCAGTAACCCATGCAGATTCTTTACCTGGTGTTGTACGCCGAGATGAGCCGGATCAGATAAGTCGAGCGCTGTTGCGATGCTGAACGGCCAGGCGTCGATGAGGGGCCGGGGTTGTATTGCTCGTCCCACCTGTGCGAGAAATGCAGATGTGGGCTGGTTGAGCAGTCGATGTGGCTGATGCAGGTGCAGTCTGGGTGAGCTGATCCTTTTTGGGCGCAATTGGAGCACGAGTCACACGTCGAGAGAGCGCAAGATGTACCGAGGATGAGAGAACTTAACGAGATATCGAGAGAGCGCGAAATGTACTATGCTCGAGCGAACGTGGCAGTTGAACTTGAGCTAGCGAGATGTACAATGCGAAAATACACTCGTGTCCGTCGCGAACTACGCACATCTTGCAGATTCGCGGCAGGCACGAGCCGTGGAGCAACGCCATCTCTGAGCGCGCCGCGTAAAGCTCGCGTGGCCCGACACTGCACGTGAGCGTAAGCTGGCCCACGGAAGGCTATCTCCACTGTTCGGGAAATTTCCCGAACACACGCTAACAAAAAACTTTCACGCTCTTTCGGTGTTAAATCCTTGTCAATTGTTTTTTTATTGACTTCATCGGTTATATAATCTCCGACATCCATCACATTAATCGAAAGCATATTTTTTTTTATCTGCAGGATTTATCTCCGATAGTTCCGTGCTATTTACAACATCACTTTTCATATTCATCAGGAGAACGTTTTTCAATAATTCACTCATTTTATCCGTGTAATCTGTGAAAATTGGAGTGATCGACTGAAGCTGGACGTTCGTCGATGAACATTTTCAGAGAATGAACTTGAAAAATATCAAATAATATTTCATCTCGGGTTTTTCGAAAAAACTCAAAATTTCGGTCACATCCTTATTTTTTTCGATTTCATTTAGCTGCTCAAAATGATCTTTTAGAGCGTGCCATCGAGAGAGTACATAGCTTACTGAATTTATCCAAGACATCCATTTAGTAAAACCGGGTTTAACCATTTTCAAGGCATCCACTGTACATTCTTTTTGAATATAGTACCAAAATTTTGATCTTTTTCCAGTTCCAAATATAAAATTAATGATGAGCGATAAAAAATGTTGAACGTCGTCAGAAAATTCTTTAATTGCATTTTTTACCGGCAAGTTGTTCCATGTGAGCAGGGCATTTTGTAAAGAAAACATTAGAATTATTTGCTTGCAAAATACCAGCCACTGCCAACATGCAATTGCATGTGTCGGAGCAAAAGCCGAAGATATTTTCGACGGGCACACCTTTATCCACGAAAGATTTTAAAACTTTTTCGGATATTTGCTCCGAACTGGCCAATGCTTCTTTGGTGTCGTATATATTGACTAAATCCCATAGGCCTTCGCCAATTTTTTGATTTTCATAGTCGATGAACCGCACGATTATGCACATGCAATGTAGTAAGCCTCGGTCAGTCGATTCATGATTATTATCGAAAATTTTTGTTTTTTTTAAGATGTCCGTGAGTTCTTGTTTTCACACAGGAAAAATTAGTCTTTTTATGACTTCGGTCAATTTGTATCTGCTTAAAAAGACATTCCTTAAAATAATAGAGTCTGGAAAACATCTTTTCAATAACGGCACGAGAGGATCGATTAAAGATGCTGGTAAATTCTGTGATGCGAAAAAGCCACTTAAAAGGATAATCGCAGACTCGACACTTTTATCCAAGTCGGAAACAGGTTTGTTATGAAACCGACGAGCATTTTCTTTGTGCGTATCTAATGTTCCATGTCTCACCAACAAATCAGATCGCGGACAGTAGTCATGTTTGCAATATATACAATAGGCTAAATTTTCATTATCCGGAGAAACCTTTAGCCAATCCGATAATTCAGGATGTTTTTTTTCCACCCACTAATTTGTTCATCAAGCGATTTCATAATTTAACGACACTACACACACTTTACGAAAGTAAATACCACTTTTTCAGCTTTCAGTTATTTGTTATGTTACGTTTCAACCGTCGAGATTTCAATGCAAAATGTTATTGCATTCTGCTACGAGCTGAAACCGCGCGATCGGATTTCCCAGAAGAGCAAATGTGAGCATGGGCAAATTGAAAAAAATGATGAGAGGTTTAAGATAATGATTTGGGCAAATTGAAAAAAATGATGAGAGGTTTAAGATAATGATTTGGGCAAATTGAAAAAAATGATGAGGTTTAAGATAATGATTTGGGCAAATTGAAAAAAATGATGAGAGGTTTAAGATAATGATTTTTTATTAAAAAAATTGTTAGTCAAACTCGCTTACATACATTACTGTCTTTACATATTCATAAAAATACAAACAATAATAGTTTTTAGTTTACAAACTTAGCATAATAAAAAAAATCAAAAATATTAAGTTAGCTGTCTATGGACAGCCATCAGAAGTGAAACTTCAAATAAGTCACAATGTCATTGTCAAAAGTAAGTAAATCCAAAAAAGACAAAATGAATATTAAAAAGTAAAAAAGTAAAGTAATTAAATCCAAAAAAGTCAAAACAAGTCAAAGGAATAAAAAAAATTAAAGTTCAAGAAATTCACAATGTAATTGAAAAAAACCAAAATTTGAAATTAAGAAAAGTTAATGAAAATTTGAAAATGAAAATTTAACCGAAGAAAAGGACTCTTAAGTTTCACTTCTGGTGCTAATTCATATACAATGCATCCTAGAGAATCTAATACCCAGAAGTGAAACTTAAGAGTCCTTTTTTTCGGTTAAATTTTCATTTTCAAATTTTCATTAACTTTTCTTGATTTCGAATTTTGGTTTTTTTCAATTACATTGTGAATTTCTTGAACTTTAATTTTTTTTATTCCTTTGACTTGTTTTGACTTTTTTGGATTTAATTACTTTACTTTTTTACTTTTTAATATTCATTTTGTCTTTTTTGGATTTAATTACTTTACTTTTTTACTTTTTAATATTCATTTTGTCTTTTTTGGATTTACTTACTTTTGACAATGACATTGTGACTTATTTGAAGTTTCACTTCTCATGGCTGTCCATAGACAGCTAACTTAATATTTTTGATTTTCTCAAATTTCTTAAATGTTCTTTTTAATTTAATTCATTTAAAAACGCAGCGCAATAATTAATTTAATTTGCTTTGCAATTTACAAATCAATTTTGATATATACTTTTGATATACTTCAAATTTATGCGGCGGCGGCCTCGACTCACACTGCATTACATTGTAAATGAATTCGATTTGATTTTTATTTCGTACGGGCCCAGTGCAGGCATGAGCGCCCATGCAGCCAGTAGGCCTACGTGTATACGAAGCATGAGTCATATTACATTTCTTGTCGTTTGACCGAGTAACTCGCACTAACACGCACAGCGCGCGCGAGAGAGACAGAGTAACACAACGACGTATAGACGTTGCAAAGGCATGAGCGTCGACACACAGCCGCTGCCGTGACGTGCTGCAGTAGAGGGGGACTAGCAGCGTCTTGCCACTGCCAACGCCGGCCAATCATAGCGTGCTAAGCATACAGACGCTACTGAGACTGAAAACACTCAATCCGTACGCCCGCCCGCCCGTACGGACGCTCGTTTTTCACGGCTTGACCTGACATACCCAACGCGCGTATAGAAGTTTCACTTCAAAATGTATTTATATATTTATATACATGATCAGATTTTTGATTGCATAAAAGCATTGAAATTTTATTGAATTCATTTCTCACGATTTCTGAAAAAAACGCACGAATAAAAATACCGAGCATGAATACTACACGGTGGTAGTACTGATATAACATCGATGCCATTGTGAGTGACCTTAACGTTCTGCTTGTTCGGAAGCGCACGCCGCGCGCATGCGAACAGACTTTTACTCAAAATCCTCACTCTTTTCACAACTCTGGCAACATAATTAATCTTTCTGCTACTTCTGCTGGCGCAGTTCAATACTGCTATATAAGAAAGCCTAGCTTTTTGTATACAAATTTGATTCTCAAATTTGAACACCAGATGCAGCACTAACAGCAGTAGTACTGGCAGCCGAACGCCGAATTGATGCGCGCATTCATGTCTCAATTAGATGATCAAAATGAATTAAAATTTGACATGAATTGAAACTCAAAAATTAGAGTTAGTAACATCATTTTATGTCCGGTGTTTTTCTGAGTTACAAGTTCGAATTTCGGCATGACGCGTGAAAAGTTTTAGTTTTAAATATGACAGGTTTTCATCTAAAATTCTTCATGCAGTAGCAGAAGCTGTTGTTGTTCTGTTGCAATATCGAGGAGCGCGCTCGCGCTCGCTCTGGCAAGTATGACAGAGAGAGCTGCGGCGGACACGCTCCTTATATATATACAGCGCACCGACGTTTTTCGCTGCCCGCGAAAACTCTTTTTCACTCTTATTTAAATTTGATAACAGATATCTTAATTCTGTAAAGTGCTATGGAATCCTGGATAAAAATGCAATCCAACGATGTATATAACATACCGAAAAAAGTTTATTTTCAACGAAATACGAGCGATTGAAAGAAAAATCCACTTCGCAAAAAACGTTCTTACCAAAAAGTGGTCTCAGCAAAAATGAGTTTCAGACCATTCGCTGTATTCACGTCGTACACATATAATATGCTGTTATGTACAACTCGATCGATATAATAAAAATCATAATCATGATACATTTTCGTTCGATTCGATACACATACACTTGAGTTTATTACCCCATACCCATACAATACACCGGTAGCCCACTCGATGCTCAAAGTGTGAATACCGACCCGGCGAAGACTTTCCCCGAAGAAGTCGAGATGCAATGACGACATTGTCTTCCCGGGTGGCCTACTCTGTGCACCAGGTATGAATACCGACCCGGCGACGACTTTCTCCGAGGAAGTCGAATTGTTTTCGCTATTTCGCCCCCTGGCTGGCTTACTCTGAGCACCAGGTATCAATATCGACCCGGCGACGACTTTCTCCGAGGAAGTCGAACTGTTTTCGCTTTTTCGTCCACCCGGGTGGCCTACTCAGTGCACCAGCTATGAATACCAACCCAGCGACGACTTTCTCCGAGGAAGTCGAAGTTTTTACTATATTTTAAAATTAATAATAAGATCTACACTTTAAAACAGTATAATCTCATTTTGTACCTATCGTCAAGAAATTGTACTTTTTGTTGAAAAATTAAAACTGTTCATGCTATTGATCTAAAATTGTTTGAGCTAGTGTAAAATAGATAGCTAGAATACACTGCAACAAAAATGAATCGTCTTCAAACATTATGTTATAAGCATAAATAAATTTTAAAGAAACTGAAAAATTTGATTGCAAAATCAAAAAAATTCAGCTATGTAACAAAATTTTTCGAAGTTCGAAAAACTTTCTTTACATTATGTTCTAAGGTTTGCATCGATTTAGATTGAGACGGCCGGGCAAGTAGGATCATAAGTAAGGTTTTTTTAACAAATGATAACTTTACATAATCAAACGAGATTATCATTTCAATTTTGTACTACATACTGAAATAATAGTTCCTATAAATGTTAAAAATCATGTACTGAATTATTTTTCGGACTTTTAGCATAATTAAAGTTTGAAAAGGAAAATTTAATTTTGCGTATAAATAGTTGTCAGAATATGTTTGATTTCATTACGATCATAGCTCATTAAATAATTGTTCAATAGTAGATCGATATTAAACTATTCCAAAATTAGAAAAATAAAAAATGTGGAGTTAGATTTGAATTGCGATAAGACTGTCATACTTGCACTCATTTAATCTTTTGAAAAAAGTATTACCACAATTTTAAATTACTGTATGGTAAACTTCTTAATCTAATATAGTATTTGAAAAATTTAATGTTAACAATCATAAAATTAATTATTGAATTATTCTATCACAAACTTTTACATTATGGAGAGTTTTACTTTTTCTGAATACTTGACGGAATATATATTTGATTTTTTTACTATCATAGCTAAATAATTGATCATTGACCATTTGACTTTAAAAGTAATATAAATGAAAAAAAGAATTTTGAAGTTAGAAGCAAATATAAGGATCAGACTTTCATACTTGCACCCATTTAATCTTTTGAAAAAAGTGTTACCACGGGTTTGAATAATTCTTTCAAAAATCAATCAAATATTTTGAGAAAAGGGATCTATTTAATACTAGCTTAAAAAATTTTAGATCAATAGCATGAACAGTTTTAATTTTTCAACAAAAAGTACAATTTCTTGACGATAGGTACAAAATGAGATTATACTGTTTCAAAATTGAAAATAAGAATTTTCAAGCTATTATCATGAAATTTGAGTATGTATTCCAACTATCTATTTTACACTAGCTTAAAAATTTTTAGATCAATAGCATGAGCAGTTTTAATTTTTTACATTATACTGTGAAGTAACATTTAATTTGAAATGTAGTGAGAAAAGAGAATTTTTAGTAAATATTATTAATGTGGGGTTAGTGTTAGTTTGTGCATCTCTGTGTACATTGATTTCAGACCTGAAAAATATATTTTTATTAGCTACAAAATAATGAACTATATTGGAACTAAACAGTGAATAATTACCATTTGTTTATGTATTACTGAAAAAAAGAAGAATGTATTAGTGATTTTATGCATTGATAAATAAAGTTATTGTATATAATAATACTTATTTTAATTGTGTTCGATAATTAAATGTTAAAAAGTCGCGCGTCGCTTAGCGACGCTACCGTTGTTGTGCTAAAAAGTGGATTTGTTTTTGGTACTTTTTTTTCGTCCGGCGGATTGAACGCGCGCATACATAAGTTCATCCATTGATTTTTCTCGCTCTTATTGTACTTAAAATAAACTTAAAGACTAAAACATAGTTGTTTCCTTGTTTGGAAAACCGTTGTAAAGGGGCCCCGGCCGATTCTCAATTGAATCGCGCATTTGTTGAATAAACTGTGAGTTTTTTCACCTACGGGTTTTTCTCACGAAAAATACGTGTAAAGGTTATTTTATTTAAAAATAATCACGAGGCGACTTCGTTGTGAAGGAACCTCGATCGTACATTTTTTTGGTGCCGTGACCAGGATACAGCCTTACTGTGGTCACATAGAAATCATACCATCGTCCTGATACGTCTGGACTACAACGAAATTTGACGAACTTGCATCTACGGCCAACTCTCATTGCCATCTCTCTCACGACCACTCCTCATTCGCTTCCGTCTCTCACGATCGATTCTGTCACTCTGTGTCATCGCCAAAAATTTATGTACTTGCAAAATTGCTTACTTGGGGACGCTTTACGCAAAATTTCTATTTACAATGTGAGTGAAGAAAATTACGAGTTTGCGTGGAAATTATTATTAGACGCATATGATCAAAAAAGGATTTTGATGGTCACTCATCTGGATGCTATTTTGAATATTGAACCGGTCTGCGAGTCTTCGTACAGGAGTTTGACTAATTTGATTGATGAGATGCGTCAGCATGTAAATATGTTGGCCACTCTAAAGATAACTCCCGATGATCACCTTTTGATCCGTATTCTCGAGCGAGCTTTACCAAACGACATCCGTTCTAAATGGGAGGAAAATTTAGCGCTTGATAAAATTCCGACTCTTCAAGAATTATACACTTTCATTTCGGAAACGGCGTTTAGATTATGTACGATTGAACAAAATAAAGTTGGACAGTCTAAGGGAGTGAATGTGAATAAATAAGCGTTCATCTCAAAATCGGATCGAAATGTAAATAAGCGTTCGAAATACGAAAGTGGTGCGCGTGCTTTTGTATCCGGTGTCTCAGACAATTGCCCGGCTTGTCGAAAAGAGAAACATCCCCTATATCGTTGTCGCGTTTTTAGAGAAGAAAAGGTACAGCAGCGTTGGAATGTAGTAAAAAAGGCGGCCGTTAGTAAAAATTGTCTTTTAAAGCATACCGGAGATTGTACGTATTTTCGATGTAAAAAATGTTCGCAATTCCATAATACTCTCTTACATCAAGAATGATAAGTCCAATAAAGAAAAGTGGAAAGGGAGGTTGAAACATTATGACGCGCCGGGTAATCGCGAGCTTGTATCTCATGCATTACAATCGCAATTAATGGTTACTGCTTCGGTAAGACTCAAAAATTTGTCGGGAGAATTTATTCATTGTCGAGCATTGTTAGATACGTGTGCAACGGCTCACTTTATTACTGGGAAACTTGGCAAAAGGCTTTCGTTAACAAGAGTTCGTGTTCGCTTCCGATTACAGTTATGAACGGTTTATCAACTGTATCATCGGGAGTAGTCAAATGTACTTTTTACTCGCTTTACAGTAATTATAGTCAAGATTTGTTTTTCTTAGTTGTACCGAAAATAACTGATCCAGTTCCTGATGAAGTTTTCCCACGAGAATTATTCGATTTTCCAAAAAATATTAAACTAGCGGATCCCTCTTTTCATTTACCACAAGATGTTGATATGCTAATTGGTTCTGGAGTAACATTATCCATGCTATCGGTAGGTCAAATTCATTTACAAGCAGAGAACGGCAAACTTATTTTACAGAAAACACAATTGGGTTGGACTGTCGCGGGTGGTATAACAAAACGTGATGAAAGGGTAGCATGTCACACTTCTAAGTTAGAAAGGCTGATCGAGAATTTTTGGGTTTTAGACGGGAATTCGAAAGAAAATGAACAGAAAATTCACGAGCATGAGTGTGAAACTCATTATTCGAGTAATTTTTCGCGGGATAGCTCGGGTCGTTATATTGTTAAATTACCGTTTCGGGAAGGTAATAATGTAGATTTAGGAGATTCGAGAGCATTAGCATTTCGAAGATTCATGAATTTAGAGAAGAGGTTACGATCGAATTCAGAACTTAATAACGGTTATACCGATGTGATGAACGAATACATAGAAAAAGGTCATATGACATTAGCTCAGGATGAATCTTCGAATGGGTATTATTTGCCTCATCATGCGGTAATTAAAATGACGAGTTCTTACGACTAAAATTAGGGTAGTTTTCGACGCTTCAGCTAAAACGAGTGAGAATATTTCTTTGAACGATTCGCTTATGACGGGACCTACTATACAAGCCAAATTATTTGAACATTTGATCCGGTTTCGTATGCATAAATTCGCAATTACCGCTGATATAGCGCAAATGTACAGGCAAATTTTAATTCATCCTGACGATCGGAAATATCATAGAGTTTTTTGGAAGTGTGAAGACAAGGTTAAGGTGTATGAAATGAATCGAGTTACTTTTGGTGTCTCTTCTGCTCCGTTCTTAGCTATACGAACTTTACATCAACTAGCCCGTGATGAGGCTAATGAATTTCCGATCGGATCGATAGCTTTGACACGAGATTTTTATGTTGACGATTTTATTTCGGGTGCAGACACTATAGAAGATCTTGTTTTATTACGTGACGAAGTCATAGAAATTCTAAAGAAGGGAGGATTTGAAATTCGGAAATGGGCCTCTAATTCTGTGCAAGCTCTCGAAAATTTGAACAACAAAAACAACAGCATTGATTTTATGCTTGACGAATCATCAATTCATAAAATTTGAGGTGTTTCGTGGAATGCGAGTAGTGACGAATTCGTTTATTTTCGGTAAAGCCTGTCGAAATCGAAGAGAGAGTTCGAAAAGATCGATTTTGCTAAAATTGCTCAGATTTTTGATCCATTAGGTATGCTCGGCCCGGTTCTCTTATACTCTAAACTTGTATGCAGGAGTGTTGGAAAGCAAAATAGATTGGGACGAATCTGTGCCTTTGTCGTTGCACAATATGTGGTGCACATTCGTAAGTCAGTTAGATTTGATGAATGATTTTCGTATTGATCGACGATTACTCGTAGATGATTACGTAGATGTACAGTTGCATGGGTTTTGCGATGCTAGTCAGGCTGGGTACGGTGCGTGTATTTACATACGTTCTCGAGATAAAAATGGCAAGATTCACACGCGCTTATTATGTTCAAGAAGTCGCGTGGCTCCTTTAAAACCAGAGACAATACCTCGGTCGAGTTATGTGGTGCATTGATGTTGGCGCGTTTATATAATGAAGTAAGCTCGATGTTACGATTTGAGGTAAATAAAATTTATTTTTGGACGGATTCGACTATTGTCCTGCAGTGGCTTAATAAGAATCCTATTACGCTGAAGGTATTTGAGGCTAATCGAGTAGCTGAAATTCAAAAACTTGATAAGCTTGTTGAATGGCGTCACGTGCGCACAGAACAAAATCCTGCTGACGCTTTCTCAAGAGGTCAGTTACCTCGAGGATTCTTGAATAATTTCTTGTGGTTGCAAGGTCCTGTGTGGCTCAAGTCACACGAAAACGATTGGCCGCGGTCTCTTATAACTGATTGTTCTGATTTGCCTGGGTTGAAAAAAATTCACTGTTTAGTTACTCGATCAAAATCAGAAACTTTTATTAATGAGTTCGTTATGCGTTTTTCTTCTTACTCTCGGGTTGTAAGATCGATAGCTGTATGGCGCAAGTATTTCGAATGGTTAAAGGTAAAAAATAAAAATCGACAAGAATCTGGGTCAAATAAATTTTTTGTGTTTGAATCAAAGTCATTGTTAGCCGAGGATAATAATCAGAGTGAAAAAATTTTGATAAGACTTTTACAGAATGCACACTTCGCGGAAGAAATGCGATACTTAAGAACAAAAATTCAATAAAGAGTGCTAAGTTTGCTGCATTAAATCCGTTTCTTGATAATGACGGTTTAAGGTATTACATCGGCTACAATCGGAGCCAAAAGTTGTACACCAAGCTACGTGCGAGTAACATTGCGCGCGCACGAGGTACAGTCTCAAAATTTTATGGGTGACTGTACCACACAAGCATGATCGGGCGTATACGTGTGCACTAACACATGCGTACTGCTGTAACGTTGTAGACTTGGCAACACCGCCCGCAGCCGGTCGCAGACTATAATATTCTATCAACGTAAACATAACCCGCAACGTATACCAGCCAGTAGATTCGATATTTCATAATTAATAATAGTGTAAAGTATGTCGAATAATGTTATTAAAGATAAAGGAAGGTTCACGAGTAAAACTAAAATTGAAGTTAAAAAAAGAGTGATGCAAAAAATAGCAAAAGCAAACGCAGCAAAACTGCGTAAAGTCAACCGCGAGGAAAGTAGCAGTGCAACAAGTGGTAATAATAACGTTTGTGAAGGAAAGCGCATAATTGATGTAAATGAACTTGCTAAAAATTGTATTTGTTCAAAATGCAACAAAGTATTAGATTTGCGCAATATCCAATCAGAAAGACGTCTTGGTCTTCAATCTGTTTGGAACATCATATGTTCAGAATGTAAAATACTGAATACAGTTCACACAAGCAAGAATCATGAATTGAATAGTAAAAGTTTTTCAGATGTCAACACGTCAATTGTCCTTGGTAAGTTCGATTACTTTATCTTAGATCTATACTTATTTTTGATCTCAATTTGCATATACTATAAACGTATGTATCTTACATAATAATCAATTATCATGAAACGAATAATATAATTATAACTAATAACAAATGTACTGATAAAGATTGAACATTTTCTTGTTTAGGAGCTGTACATAGTGGTGTTGGATGTCTGGCATTGAACAAAATATTGGCTTGTTTAAACGTTCCAACTATATCCTCTGAATCATTCAAGCGCTATGAAAGAGAAGTTGGTGTTGCCATTGAAAAAGCTGCTGCAGTGAGCTGTGATAAAGCTGCAGTCGAAGAAAGACAACTCGTACTTGAAAATGTGGAAAAACTTTCAAAGGAATTGTAATACACCACACTAATATAAAATTGTATATGTAAAGGTTATACAAGTAGAATAGGATATTGTGCTGACAAATTAAATTTAAAAAGTGCACATAAATCTAAGATCATTATGTATAATTAATGAATTTTTTTGTAAATATGATTATTACGCCAAGTATACATATGACTTTTACATTGCTTTATCCATTCTCTTGTATGTACTCAATAAAATTCATGATTTTTGAAAGATTTATCAATTATTAATTTCTCCATACTCGCTATAATTACAGGCCTCCAGAGATTTTTCAAGACATGTAGTCTGATTTACAAAACCTTCGATCTACAAACATTCAGGCATTTGAGCAGAGTTCTTCAACAAAATAGTATAAATGTGGAAAAACAGTTCAAAAGCCTCCAGTTTCATACGACACTTCTTCAGCAGCTTCAAAGTCTTCTTGGATGATGATCTGTTGCCTTCTTCGCATTTGTTTTCGTCTTTTTGTGTTGGCTTGTGCTTTTTTCAGCTTTGAGGATCCGCAGTCTATCAATTATTGAGCTGCTGTTGCACAATTTATGCTAGGTTTAGTACCTAGATCCTCCATTATTTTAGTAGTCCCTTGCATCATCACAAAAGAAGCAATTGCAAGGTTGTACAGAGTCTGACGACAGGCTCTGTAACAAACACTTCCGTGGGGCAATAGTCCAAAGAAGACCATTGAATGACTCGTTGGCATTTTGAGTTTTTCCCCCAATACACCTTCGTAGCAACTCAGGCTGCTAAGGTCAATGAAAATTGGTCTGATGGCTTTCATGGCAGCAGCAGGCATAGAACATCGATGGTGATACATCCTTCTGTACCATTAGCAACTGCTTTTTGTTAAGTACACCAGGATTCATTACCAGATGGACATAGATGATGCTGGGGTGACTCGTCAGTTGACAGTCGGTGAAAGTATATGGCCCAGATGGCTTTGTGCATTTCATCTATGTTATCAGAGTGTTGGTGGATAGCATTGCCATAGTAGCTCTGCTGCATTTGATTGATGTTATTATCAGTCAGCCTACCTTTTCCAGATAATGACTTGCCATCTGATAATTTTTTTCCCTTCAAGGAAAGTTTAATTTCCTGGCTCGACTTCCAAAACGCTTTTGGACATGGCCAACGCACTCAATTTTAGTCACACCAGTGGACCCATATGGCTTGGAGGCAGAGAGGGCATCAAAACTTTTAACGTTTCCATCACCAATATAACAAGAGTGGACCTTCTTCTGGTACATTTTCTGATGTCCAAATTGCACAAGCAGCACAGTAAGAAGACAAGATCTCACTGTCTAGAACTTTTCCTGTTTCAGCCCCAATAGCAATAGCAATGCCATTTTTGGAGCTGAAAATCTGCGTTTCTGCTGTGTCCCATCAAATGAAGCAGCTACCTCTCGCCGAATAAAAACAGCTTCTGAGTCAACTGGGGGATTATCTATTTGCTCTAATTCTGTTGTCTTAATTATTTCCTCTTCAACAGCTTGTATATTTGATATTCTTCTACAACTCTGGTGGATGACTTCAGCGCCGGCTAAACTTCCAAAGCCACAAAAAAACAAGTTTTTTATTCTTTCTCTCGCTATATTCGCTGAAAAAAAAAATGATCTTCTGGAAAATAGCTATTTCGATGGGAAATTTTCTCTTCTTTCCATCTGGACTATTTAAAGAAATCTTAAAAATGTCGTTTTTGAGATATTTGACTTTCAAAGTTTCCCGGCGATTTTCCCGAGGAAAATGGGAAATTTTTGAAAATATGACCCCACCATCAGAAAGCTGAAGTAATTTCCTATCGAGAAAATGGGTTACTTTTTTCTTTTAGGTGCATCTAGTAACTTTTACAGCGAGTTAGAAATTGTGAGATTTCGCCTAATAATGCTGCGCAGGCGAGCCATTCGAGACTTGACGTGATATGGCTGGTACACTTTATAATAACATAAATAATTTGTTTTGAGGTCTAAAAATTTTAGAAATGATACTTCAAATGTCAAAGAATCGAAAGCAAACATGAAAAAAAATTGATATTTGGGTCAAATTTGGTGTATATCTCCACTTAAACGTTCCTGCCGCGGTTTTTTCGTGTTTTTTTTTTTAAATAATTTTAACAGACGACACTGGGTGGCAAAAAATTATAATAGTAGATTACATCACATGGCACGGAAGTTGAATTTCTGGGCGTGCGGGTTATGGCGCCGAGGCGAATATACAATTTTTCTGTATTCTCCGCCGAAAGTAAAAAATAAAAAATTGATTATCAATGATTATCAGACGACAAAATGCAACTTAATTCTGTTGTCGCGTAGTACTATAAACTTCCGAGTCATGCGCTTGAACCGCCCTCTTGCGACCATCATATATTATCATTAAGGGAAGGCTCTCATCTAGCGCCTCAAAAATTACGTGTTTTTCGTGATTTTTTTTTCGTAGAAGGAAGTGAATAATGCATTCAAGTTTTTTGGTACTTATGAAGTATGTATTTAACTATATTTACAAATTTTTTCAGACCAAAATATCGAATTATGTATGCCCTAGCAGCGTTTGATGGGAGTCGTGTTAAAAAAAGATACCTCAACGGATGGCAAGCTAGCGCCTTCAGTTTTTGCCCGAATCAAAAAATTTAAAGTTCCTCTTAAACTAGCTGACATTTGCTGAAGGTTAAACCTAAATAATTGCAAAAAAAATTAAAAATTGATAAAATGGCGGACTTCGGAATTAATTTTTTTTTCGCCCTTTTTTGGCTCTTTTAAGGGCTCTAAAAAATAATAATAATAAAAAAATTTTAAATTTTTTAGGTTCAACCTCCAGACAATTTAATTAGCTTTAAAATAAAAAAAAGCGTATCTCTAAGTGCAATACTTTTTGAGATATCTTGCAGCCCGTTTCAGAAAACATGGTCTCGAGAAAAACGCGTTTACAGTTTTAGAAAGCGAATTTACATACATACATACATCGTTCGCTCGTAAAAAACAGCTCCGGTTTTTTGCCTATAACTTAAAAAAATGGTTTTGGAAGTGTATTCTACGTAACATTTGCTAACTAAGTAAGCAAAAAAAAAAAACGGTTTATTGATCGAGTCTCATGAGAGCCTCCCCTTAATGTGCGTGCGATCAATTTATTTGCACTGTCTACAAAACGACACCGATATGCTCAGCGAATACGCTGACGAGTAAAAGTAACCATTAATGATAATGAAATAATGAACAGGTGAGCCCGAAATTTGAAAAAACGAGGCGAAGCCGAGTTTATGCTAGTCGGGGCTAACAAAAAATAATACAATCGAAAGTGTAATAGTATAAACCCAATACACTGATTGTTGCTTTCGCAGAAAACAGTATTAACGCTGCTCTCAGAATCTGGGGTCAATATGCAAACTATCAAAAATATATCTCGAGTGTGAAATGAAGTTTTTTATAATTTTTAATTTTAATGTATTTAATATCGATTCATGTGTAGGGAGCAGTTGTTGAGTCCCGACGTGACTCAATGCATTACTATTGTCACACATTTTAAGCTGTTGGATCAGATGACAGAATCAAGTGGCGTAAACCATCATTCAAAATGTTTTGGCCATACAAAGACCTTCTAGGTCAGTGATACAGTCGTTGTGTATTTGATGGCAAAATACTCGCTCTTTCCTATTTTTTTGGCCGCTGGTTGCTTGTATTAAAATCTCATGAGATCATGACCATTTCTCAGGCGAAGAGTGAGGAAGATACATCAAGATGGCGATAACTGCTAGTTATTAGTCCTGCCGTGATCAATGCTTTACTATTGTCACACTTTTTGAGCTGTCGGATCAGATGACAGAATCGAGTGTCGTAAACCATCATTCGAAATGTTTCGGCCGTACAAAGACCTTCTAGGTCAGTGATACAGTCATTGTGTATTTGATGGAAAAATGCTCGCTCTTTCCTATTTTTTTGGCTGCTGGTTGCTTGTATTAAAATCTCATGAGATCATGACCATTTCTCAGGCGAAGAGTGAGGAAAGATACATACAAGATGGCGATAACTGCTAGTTATTGAGTCCTGCCGTGATCAATGCTTTACTATTGTCACACTTATTGAGCTGTTGGATCAGATGACAGAATCGAGTGTCGTAAACCATCATTCGAAATGTTTCGGCCGTACAAAGACCTTCGACGAGTGATCGAAGTACGCAAGCCAAAAATCGTATTTCGAGAGTGCGACGAGCTACCTCGCGACAAAAACGTAGCAAGAACCGACGTAATGACCAAGGTCTTTATTCATTGGTAAAAAAAAATTGATTTGACACTGACCTGGTGATTCTGCTTGTGAACTTCGCAGAGAACACGACGTATGCGAGGAAAAATGAACACAGACGTGGAAAAACTCGAAGTGTGTACCAGAGTATTTCTTCCTTTCGAAAATTATTTCATCATCACGTCTGAGTGGTGCAAAAGATGGCTCTCGTCGTTTTGAAGTGTTTTACCTTCATTTTTAACAAAGGCATGAGGGTTTAGACGATCGAGTAAATTCTGAGATCATCTCATGCACCCAATGTCACATTCAAGTGGTGCAGAAGATGGCTCTCATCGTTTTTAAGTGATATAACTTAATTTTTAGCGATGCAATGACGGTTTAGACAATCGAGTGAATTTTCAGATCTTCTTATGTGCCCAAGGTCGCGTCTAAGTGGTGAAGAAAATGGCTCTCGTCGTTTTAAAGTGATATACCTTTATTTGTAAAAATGCAATGACTGTTCAAATGATCCAGTAAATTCTTAAATCATCTACAGTGCCCACTGCCACATCCGAGTGGTGCAGAAGATGGCTCTCATCGTTTTTAAGTGATATAACTTAATTTTTAACAATGGCATGACGATTTAGACGATCGAGTGAATTGTCAGATCTTCTCATGTGCCCAAGGTCTTGTTGATATGGTGCAGAAGATGGCTTTCGTCGTTTCAAATTGGAAAACTTTGATTGATAACCATGGCATAATGGTTTAGACGATCGAGTGAATTTTCAGATCTTCTCATGTGCCCAAGGTCACGTGCATATGGTGCAGAAGATGGCTCTTGTTGTTTTGAAGTTTCTTATCTTGATTTTTAGAATGGTATGATGGCTTAGACGATCGAGTAAATTCTTAGATCGTCTACAGTGCCTAATGCCACATTCAAGTGGTGCAGAAGATGGCTCTTGTCATCTTAAAGTGGATAATCTTGATCTTTAACAATTACATGATGGTTTAGACGATCGAGTAAATTTTTAGATCATCTCATGTGCCCACTGCCAGATCCAAGTGGTGCAGAAGATGGCTCTCATTGTTATGGAGTGCTATAACTTTATTTCTAACAATGCAATGACGGTTTAGACGATCGAGTGAATGGTCAGATTTTCTTATGTGCCCAAGGTCACGTCAATATGGTGCAGAAAATGGCTCTTGTCGTTTTTAAGTGAAAATCCCTTATTTTTAACAATGCAATGATGGCTCGGACGATTGAGTGAATTCTCAGATCTCGTAATTTGCCCAATTTGTCGTCCAAGTGGTGCAGAAGTTGACTTTCGTCGTTTTGAAGATGTATAGCTAAAATTCAATTGATATAGCACGGTCTCAGATGATCGAACAACAAAATCGTCGAGAGCGAGAAAATCATGACTGAGGCTCAGAGATCAATCTAAAATGCCACTTATAATGTTCTATAAGAATCATAGACTCTCGGGTCGACGCTGAGCCAAGTATTTGTTTTTGGAGCGATGGTTAATCCGAGAATCGACCGTCGCGCTTAAATTCACGTACTTTTTGAACTTAACCACCGAGCTTAAATCTACGTACTTTGGCCAGCTCGAGCTACAGCTTAAATCGACATACTTCGGATACCAACATCATCAAACTTAAAGCCACGTACTCACGCGAGCTGCAGAGGCTGGCTTAAATCCACGGCCTTCGGATGGCTTTCCCACTAAGCTTGAATCCACGTACTTTGGCGAGCTCGGGCTACGAGAGTCAAGTCCACGTAAGAAGAAAGTCCACGTGAAGAAGAAACACATGAGATGGAGTGGAAGAATGCCAA
Source organism: Trichogramma dendrolimi (assembly GCA_034770305.1). Lineage (NCBI taxonomy): Eukaryota > Metazoa > Arthropoda > Insecta > Hymenoptera > Trichogrammatidae > Trichogramma > Trichogramma dendrolimi. The sequence continues at coordinate 181,433 of JAPMIB010000163.1, read as the reverse complement.
AATATTGGATTACGAGCACAATGTACACAGAAGGAAAGTCTCGGAGATGATATATATTAATAATACGACAAACACTTTGAACAAACAAGAAGATACAGATTTACTCAACGATATTTATTTTAATATTTTGAAAGTGTGTTAATTATGAGTGTATAACTGATTGTTACTTGTAATGTAAATAAATATGGGAACTATGTTTCAGTCCTGATGAGGCTGCGTACTAAGCTACATCTTGTGAGTGTGGTTCTCGCTTCCGGCGCTACCCTTTGAGTCTCCGTGAGTTTTTTTTTTTTGATACTCCTTTTTCTGTTGTCGTCTTGTGAGTGTGGTTCTCGCTTCAGGCGCCATCATGCGCGCCAGCGGAGCCTTGGCTCCCGCATCCGGCGCCCTCTTGTGAGTGTGATTCTCGCTTCTGACTTCAGACTTCATCACGGGAGCGTTGTGCTCCATCTATTACCAGCCTTGTGTGTCCTCGCCTCGGGCTCCTACTTATGGTTATCCTATTCGCTTCCAGCTCGCACAGTGATCGGGGTTTTTTACCGCTTCGGAGGCTGATGACGTAGCCCGGGTCTTCTTTTTGAGTGGTACCCGCTCCACCTCGGGCACGGGCTCGACCACACCGGGGGAAAAATCACGGATGAAATTTCCCCCAGTGGGGATCGAACCCACGCCCTAGACGACACTCTCAGATTCAGCAAGCAAGAGGCCTGAGCCCTTTACCAACTGAGCCATCGAGGCGTCGTAGGCGTCATATGTGTGTGTGGTGTGTGTGTTTGTTTTTTTTTTTTTTTTTTTTGTGGACGTGGGCAGAGTGAACTCTGCAGCCAGTGGCCCTTCGAAACGTACCCCACCGGGAACCGTCGTTAAACATTACTTCGGTGGGGACTCTATAGAGCTTCTCTGCTACATCTGTGTCTTTTCCGTACATCCCCCGTCCACCTTACGGTGATTAGGGGTTCGGGAACCAGAAGCATCGTCTTCTTCTTACAGCATCGTCCGGGTCGCTTTTACGCCTCTTGTGCCTCTTGTGCCTCTTGCTTCAGTCTGGAGACGACTGATTGCGCGAAAGACGCTACCGCCATCCAATTTCCTGCGGTTCGAGCATGAGCCTGACGATGTTTTCAGGCTCGATTTCTTCTTGGAGAACTTGTTGGAGTCTCTCCCTCTCTTCGTGGAATCGCGGGCAGCGAAAGAACACATGCTCCGCGTCTTCTACTGTGACTGGGCAGGCCGGGCAGAGAGCGCTAAGGGTGTTGTCATAGCGCTGGCTATGGCTTCTGAAGTAGCCATGCCCGGACAGGAGTTGTGTGAGATGGTAGTCCACTTCTCCATGTCCCCTCTCGACCCATTCCGTGATGTTCGGGATTAGCCGGTGTGTCCATCGGCCCTTTGAGGCCCGGTCCCACCGGTCCTGCCACCTGTACAGCGTCTCTCTTCTTTCTTCCTCCTTGACATCCTCGGGGCGGCGCTGGTATATGCGCGCTCGCTCATCCGCTAGTAGCGCCAGCGGTGGTACGCCGGATATCACGTACGTCGCGTCGTAGGAGACGTGTGGTCGCCCGCTGATCACGCGCAGGCAGGCTCGTCGATGTACCGACTCTGCCTGGCGTATGTAGGCCTGCGTCTCCGTCGCGCTCCAGATGGGTGCTCCATACAGGAGAATCGAGTCGACGACGTGGGCATAGAGCACGCGTCGGCTACTTCTGGGCCCACCGATGTTGGGCATGATCTTCGCGAGGGCTCCAGCCACTCTTGCTGCCTTTTCGCTGACGATTCGGAGATGTTGGTCGAACCTCAGCCTGGAGTCGATGTGTAGGCCCAGGTAGCGGATGCAGGGGGACGACATTATGCTGCAGTCGCCCACTGTGATGGTGATGGTCTCCATTTTCTTCCTGCTACTGATGAGAAGGGCCTCGGTCTTGTGGTCAGCCGTTTCTAGGCTGAGATCTTGAAGCGCGCCACGCACCTGCGCGATGGCAGAGTTCAGATCGTGTTCGATCTGCCACAAGTGCTTGGCCACGGCCACCAAGGCGATGTCGTCCGCGAAGCCTACGATCCTTACGTTGCCTCTGAAGTTGAGGCGCAGAACGGCGTCGTACATGACGTTCCACAGGATGGGCCCCAAGACAGATCCTTGCGGAACGCCTGCTGTGACTCTGTGGGTCTCTGGTCCGTCGTCCGTATCGCAATCAAGCAGCCTCGCTGAGAGATAGCTTCTGATTATTCTCAGCAGGTACTCAGGTACGCGCATTCGGCGTAGCGCGGCGTTGATGTTGTTCCACCGAGCCGAATTAAACGCGTTCCTCACGTCGAGGGTGACCACGGCGCAGTACTTCTTGGTGCCGCGGTTCCATCTCTTGCCCGCGATGGCCTCTCGGGCGGTGGCGATGACGTTCTCGATGGCGTTGATCGTCGATCGCCCCTTCCGAAAGCCGTACTGGTGATCTGAGAGGCCCCCAGGGCTCTCAGTAGTGGCTTCGAGGCGGTCACAGATGATTCTTTCGAGAATCTTGCCCGCTGTGTCCAGCATACACAGCGGCTATACGACGATGGTTCTTCGGGTGGCTTGCCTGGCTTTGGCAGCAGGACAAGCCTCTGTCTTTTCCAGCACGCGGGAATGACACCGGTTCGCAGGCACGCCGTGTACACCTGCAAGAAGATGTCAGGGTGCGTGGCAATGGCGATCTTGATAGCGGCGTTTGGTACTCCGTCCGGCCCAGGCGCAGTGTTATCCTTGATCCTCCTGCATGCTCCTCGGAGTTCTTCCATGGTGACGGCTGGTACAATTGCTCCTGCTTGGAGTGGTGGTGGCAGAGCTGGCTCGTCAGGCACACGAGGGAAGAGAGCAGCCACTATGCGGCGCACCATGGTCGGTGAGCTCGGTGAATTTGCTCTCGATCCTCTGAGACGGGACATGACTGTCTCGTATGGTTTGCCCCATACGTCCTCGTTGATACGCCTCGATGGCTCAGTGAGTAAAGGCATCGCGCCTTTGTTTACTGAATCTGAGAGTGTCGTTAGGGCCTGGGTTCAAGCCTCGTCGGAGAAAACTGTCACTTGTGACTTTTCTCTCTCGATGAGATGATCTCGGGCCTGGGTGGTTCGGATTCCACCTAAAATATAGGCCCATGGCTGGCTAGTCCGCCCCGAAGCGTGGAAAACCCCCAATCGTTGCACAGCGAGCGGGGGTGGACCCAAAAAGATGAAATAAGTGCTAACGCACACAATAACGATGGGTCCCTGAACCCCTAATCGTCGCATATCACTATGCGATGGATGGGGGATGTATGGAAAACGACCAACCACCGACGTGGCAGAAATGCCCTGCCCCGGTCCTCACCGAAGTAATGTCTAACGATGGTCCCGGTGAGGTACCACAAATGGGGAGTAGAAAAAAAAAAAAAAAAAAAAAAACGTCCTCGTTGACCTCGTCGCACAGTTTGTTCCAGCATAGGCGCTTGCTGGTCTTGATAGCAGCGCGCAGGAGACGTCTGGCGGAGGTATAGCTCGCTCGGCAGGCGTCTTCATTTGGCCGGCCACGCGCTCTCTGGGCAAGCCTTCGCGCTCGCAGACATGAGCGCCGGAGGTCAGCGATCTCGCTTGTCCACCAGTATACTGCGCCACGACGACGTCGTCGACCTGCCTTGGTCATAGACGCGTCGCATGCACTGGTAATGGCAGCTATGAGCCTTGTTGCCATCTCTTCTGTAGGCCCGGGTGGAACCGCGGCACCGGCCATCATGGCCGTGAGGCACTCCGTGTCGAGGCTGCGCACGTTCCACTTGCAGCTTTGGCGCGTCGCGGGTACAGGCGGTCTGGCGATCTCTATCTCAAACACGATAGCCTGACGGTCGCTATGCGTGTAGAGCTCGCTTACGGCCCATGATGTAACTTGGGAAGCGAGTGTGTCGCTGGCGAAGGTGAGATCTACAACCGAGTAGCCCAGTGCACCGGTGAATGTTGGTGTATCTCCGGTATTCAGCAGTACAGCTTCGAGGGGGGCGAGCGCGTCCAGGAGAGTGGTGGCGCGCTGTCTCGTCGCTCGGCATCCCCACTCCGTTGACCAGGCGTTGAAGTCGCCATCAATGATGAGCGGTCTCTTGCCCCGGGCTTCCTCGGTGATGTTGGTGAGAAGAGCGGAGAATTCTACATCAGCGAGTCTTGGTGGTGCGTAGACGCTGAAAAAGTAGATTCCGCTGATACGGGCCCAGGTGAAGAAGGGACGCGCTCTTGCTGGGTGCTCCTGCACCAGGCTACCTCCCTGCACCCAGATGGCGGCTTGGCTGTTGGCATCGGCGAGCCATGTATAGGGTGGATCGAGGTTCTTATACTGATCACAGACTATGGCCACGTTGATGCGCTGCTCACGGATGGCTTGGCTCAGGAGATCCTGAGCAGCCTTGCAGTGATTGAGGTTAAGGAGGGCTGTACCCCACATTTTTTACCGACAGAGTCAGAAAATTTGTTTAATTTACATCTTTTTTTCTTAAATCGAATATCGAAAAACGGCTCTATGAGAACCTTTATTTTGTTGCTCTCGATAGCTTGTAAAAATTTTAGCTAATTCCATTGACCAGATTTCCCGGAAAACGTGTTTGAAAATTTCAAGCCGGGGAAGCGTGTGAACAATTCAAACACGTTTTCCGGGAAATCTGGTCGGTGGAATTAGCTAAAATTTTTATCAGCTGTCCAGAGCAACAAATTAAAGGTTCCCATAGAGCCGTTTTTCGATATTCGATTTAGAAAAAAAAGATGTAAATTAAACAAATTTTTCGACTCTGTGGGGTACAGACCTCCTTAAGGTGTATAATCCTCATCATCGGCGGGCTTGAGTGTTCTTCTGTGCAAGAGGGCAGTACCGGCCTGTGGACGCATGGTCGTGGGCAACGCCTTGCTCTCGGCAGAGAACGCACATTGGGTTGTTCTTGCACTCCTTTATTTGGTGGCCTGCTTGTCCGCAGCGGAAACAGTGCGCCGAGCGATCAGGTCCCTTACAGCGGGCTGAGACGTGACCGGGGCTCCAGCAGCGGTAGCAGCGCGGAGCATCCTCACGACCACGGATGCGGCAGTTGACCCAGCCAATCCGTATGTGGCCGAGTTTCAGTGCCTTGGCGGCTAGGTCGTCCGGGAGCGCGGCCACAGCCGCCTGCGTTCCAGCGTACGCTTTCCGTATGACCTGACTACTTCCTTGTTGAGACTCGGGCGCCCAGCGATATGCTCAGCGCTTCGGCGATCTCCTCCTTGGTGCACACTCGTCGAGATCCCTGATCTCGATCATGGTAGTATGCGTAGAGCGCTGGCAGTGGCCGCATCACCGAGGACTTGGTCCAATTTCGCGCCAAGAGTGGAGGCATTGTCCACGTTTTTCTTGAGTTGCAGCACCAGGGCGCCAGCAGCACTGCGTCTGATGTTTTGGACGCTGCTCCCGACTGATTGCTGCAACGTCGGGTTCGCCTTGAGAGTTCGCAGGATGTCGGCATACGAAGACGCGTCCTTCGCCTTGATGACGATTGCGTCTGGTCGATGATGAACTCTTCGCTGCGCTGGGCCGTGCTTCGGCAGTTGCCAGGCGCGAACAGATCCAGATGTTGTTGTTGCCGTCTGATTGCGCTGGCGTTGACGACGATGGTCGACGAGTACAAATCCGTCTTGGTCTCCGACATCGTTGTTGTTCTCGTCAAGCCGCTTGGATGCGGCTGTCACGGCATGGCGCTTGGGTGTTGCGTGAGTCGCCAGCGGTGACGTTGCAGGCCGCTTACCAGTTGCATTGACCGGGAATATTGGAGAAGTACAGACCGCCTTCTCGGCAGAGGAGGTCGAGGCGGTACTTGCTTCTGCTTCGTCTTCTTGAGCGCCGAGATGGCTCGCTCCAGGCTTAATGAGTATTTGATAACCTCCTTTGGAGGTTATTTTTTCCAAAGATGAACGTATTAAGGCCCTCCACAAGTCCTTCTATACGAATCATTTTCTCTTCGTAGCTCCCGGTCGCAAACTCTGCGGGGGTCGGGAGCGGGGCATCTTTGCTAGTAGAGGGGCGCTGATGATTCTCCGTGTGTTGGCCGCCGCAATCACCGCAGAGGAGGTCATCGTCTTCGTCGGCATCGACGGCAGCGAGCCGCGCTCCAGCTGGCTCGTCTTTCCGACTTCGTCGTCGACCCAGGCGCCTGCTGATCCTGCTGCCCGTCGCACATGGCTGCCGACTCGCCGCAAGCCCACACGACAGCACAGAGAACCGGCACCACGGAACGTACCGCGCACTCACACTAACGCGCGCGACTCACACCGATGGTACTAAGCGCTGGAAACACTGTGGTAATAACACTAGAAACTGACACACGATGCAATATAGCCTGCTACGGCCGCACACACACAGCGACGGGGCTGCACACACACATGCACCGACGCGGCGCGCCACAGCGAACGCGTAGCACTCACACGCACCTTGATTCAGCGTGTATCTACACAAAAAAGATCGAGAAACCGGAGCACGAGCAGAACACGTCCTGCTTGATTCGCTCTTCAGACTCCTGTGTGTGTGTGTGTGTGTGTGTGTGTGTGTGTGTGTGTGTGTATGTGTGTGCTTGAGAAGGGTATGACTGCATGTGTTGCTAGATGTATGGTTGATTGTGAGCTTGTCCTGTGCAAGTCATCTTTCTAGAGCTACAATCGCGCTGAAAACTTGAGGGACTAAAGCGTGTCGTTGGCGTACGTTAAAATGACAGTGTTAACGCGAGTTTTGACTAATCAAGTTTATCATCGCGATTCTTGCTTTTGGACGGCGACGTGTGCTTATTGATGTTCTTGTTGAGTGTTTGTTTGCGTGTATATGTACGTAAAGTGTGCGTGTGCGTGTGCGTGTGTGTGTTCGAGTCAGGGTTGCATAATTTTGTAATTTAACAATTAAAAATTACATTAAAAATAAAATTCGTAATGAAATTTTTTTTCCATTACGAATTAAATTGAATTCGTAATGAAATTGATTTTTCATTACGAATTAAATTCAATTGGATTTTTAATTTAATTTAATTGGACTAATTTTATTTTGTAATTTTGAGTAATGGAATTGGTTTTTTGTGATTGTGAATTATTGGCCGTGTAATTAGTGGCCAAGGCGACGCCGAGGCTGATAAACACGTGCTCTGGGGCTTTCTTTTTTCGCGGCATAGGCCTGTATACTATTTTTCATACACAGTGGCCCGAAAAAGGTTATTTATTGAGCGGAAAATATTTTCTATATTTTCTATTGTAACGAATATATTATTCGTTATGCTCTCTCCCGGCAATTGATAATAATTTTGAACTAATCATAAATATTATGTACTTCTATTTCAGCACGACAGATCGTCGGCCGATGGGTCGCGGCGTCGCTGGTGTGCGGAGATGGGGGGAGAGAGAGATAATTTTGGGGCTCGCGCCTAAGATGAACAGGCCCGCGAGCCGAGACTGTTACTGGCTTTGCTGCCGATTGCGTCCCGTTGCCTGGCATACGCTTGCCTTAATATTGTATTATAATTTTTGCGATTATGAAGTAGAGTTGATAAGTCAAGACACGTTAATTTGTGCAACTGCAGTACGCGGGTGCAAGTGTCTTTCGTTGCGAGGGTGCCAAGCGAGCCATCCGGATAGGCTGACAGCCAATTGTAAGTACTTGTTCGACGTAAACGTAATCTCTCTCTCTCTCTCTTCGTACACCGAGCGGGGCAGCGGTTCGCGGAGATCATAGTCGTGCGCGCGAATCTCATCTTCGGCAGAAGCCGACTTAATTTATTGTTTCACTCACATCACAGGCCATTGTCTAATTTTCTTTACATTGTTTTTTGTGTTTTTTTAGTTTTAATTAATTTATTATTTAATAAATCGATTTATTTAAATTGGAAAGCACGACTATTTCCTCAGCCGAACCTCACTCTGCTCACCCGAACCACAGATCTTCAAGATCAATTTCCCCGTTATACTATATAAAGTTTAAGTTAGTTAGAATAAAAATATATTTATGGGTGATTTTGAATGCAATGGTGTCACTTCATTCTTTCTTGTTTTTTCATAAATCGACGCAGATTTTATCATAACTCGATACGTTGTAAAATGTGTACCTAGGATACGTATCCAAGTTATTTTTGAAAGCAGATTACAATTAATAATAATAATAATATTAATAATGGAAACGGTTTTACATCGAGAAATTTTTCTGCTAATAAATACACAATGTTATCGTTTTTGTATATTATTTACATCAAAGACACACTCAGTCGATGTTTTTTGTCAATTTGACTCTAATTCTTTTTTCAAGATAACAACAAATCAATAAATGTGTTTTTCTCATGAACTCAAAAATTAATTATCTATACTCAGCTTAATGATGAGTCTCACGCAATATAAAAATTTCTAATGAATATTATTCAAATCTTGTTTTTAATAAATGTTTATTAATTTAAACTAATTTATACGCGAAAAAATGCGTTTTTAAATGTAAACATAATGTGAAAGTTCAATTTTTTGAAAAGATCTTTCGTAGGTCAGAAAATATGTTTTTTCCATCCCTCCGGTAAAAGTAGTTATTTTCGCCGAACGCGTAGGCTAGAAAAAGAATGACTTTTGCCCACTTTTTCACTTGCGCCAGATGCAACGGTTACTACAATCTGTCCGGCCTAGCAACGCAATATTTATAATTTTCGTACCCGTGTTACATAGCCTCAATCTTGTCAAAAAGGTGCATTGAGACGTTTTATATATTATTCTCGTGGTGAAAATATCGAGTACAGAAGTATTATCTGCCGATGACAGTAGTATGTCAACGGATGAAGAGGAAGTCTTGAGAAACTTCGATGAAGAAGCCCACTTAAAAGTGGACCGCGAAACACTGCCCAAAAATCGGTTGATAGATACACGCAGAATATCGGCAGTATAAGTCATAGGAGAACGACAACAAAAGTCATCTGTCAGCTTCGATCGAAAACAATTTGATTGTATATTTCAAGGGCCTGACAGAAAAATAAAACCATCTACCGTATGGAGTACTTGGTCGATGCGGAAAAAAACTTTATCCACGAAAGAAAACAGATATGGCCGATTTTTTAATTTAAAATGTATCATTAAAAATAATTCGAAGGGCTATAAGCCCGTGAAGTCGGAAATTTTCAAGTGGAAGGATGTTGAAAAATTTTTAAATGAAGCGTGTGACAATGAATATTTGTCGTCTAAGGTTAGTATAATTGTACTCTCAATTTTTAATTTATGATTGATTCAAATAAAATATCATTTTCAACTGTCATTTCTTCATATGAATAGGTAATTCTCATATTGGAATATGCGGCGCTATGAGGTTGATGAAATTGTCAAATTGAAATGGACAGATGTAGAGGACTTAAAAAAGTATTTGATATCGATCCAAGATTCCAAAAATTATTACAATTCTGGAACCATCAGTGCGTCTCGACAGTTTATAATTGGAAATCTTTTTTACCATAAAGTCCAGCAATATTTATCGCTCAGACCAGATGCCATGAACAGTGATAAATTGTTCATACGTTACGAAAAAGGCAAATGTGTGCGCCAAACCATTGGTATCAATAAAATATACGGTATCCCTCGAGACATAGCAAGTTACTTGAAATTACCCAACCCAAAAAGGTATACCTGATTTGTGATTTTTCACGTTAATTTTCAATACATTGTTACTTATTTATTTTTTTGATTATTTATGTATGATTAGATACACGGGGCATTGCTATCGCAGAACAGGAGCAACGCTTCTTGCTAATTCAGGAGCTGATTTTCAAAAAATTAAGCAGCTGGGAGCATGGAATTCAGACAAAGTCTGCCACGGCTACGTTGAAAATTCGTTGGTAAACAGAGAAAAAATTTTCAAAGGCGTGACGCAGCAGGCTTGTCAGATGAATCCTCAACCATCGACAAGTAGAGAAATTCATGCGCAAAGTGTACCAAGCATAATCCATCCAATGTCATCCAATTCCGCAGCTGCTCCACAGCAACAACAAACAACGAGCACCTCATCCAAGAACAGTATACCAGATTCTGTAAATGATTTGAATAGCGATGACGTCTCTGAACTTATTATTCTCAATGACGATGATTTTTCGAACGAATTGACTCAAGAAGATCTAGATAACAACGATAATTACTCTCTGAAAAGTTCATCTACGCACAAACCGAAATTCACAACAGCAAATAACCGACCTCTAAAACAATGTACAGTTGGCAATAAGCCAATTTTTAGCGGTGGTCACTTTTCATCAAAATCACCAATTAAGCTTGCTCTCCGTAAAAAAAATGTTCAACCCGCTACATCCAATGTGCCTGCATCGAACTTGCCTTGCCCTGCGAATGACTTGCAAGTTGTTTCTGTGCAGAATAAGCAAAATGACGATCCGAATACTGTAAATAATTTTAAAAATTCGTGCGTAAAGTACGAAAATTGTATTTTTTACGGTACTGTCGTAAATAACTATTATTATTGCACTAAAAATTGTAATGCAGAGTAGATTTCTAAGTTAATAAATTGTTTCGTTTTCTATTCTTATGAAAAAAAAATCAATCGTTTCTTATATTAACTGAAATAAATTTTTTTTATATTAATGTTAGTGATGCTAATGTCAGGGGCGAGCATCAAAATCCGAAGCGTTGTTTCTACATAACCGCTTTGTTTTCTGTACGATCAACGTCACATCAAGACCTCGATGCGAAAGTAAAAACAAATGCTGGTCCATGTAAGCATTTAAATCTTGAATATATTTTTTTTATTTTGAACATTTAAAATAATTATTGTGAAAACTTTTGCACGGGGATGGAAAAAAATACTATTTCTTACGCGGGTGAAAAATGAAACACCCGCTGAGGCTTCGCCTCGGCGTCATTATCACGTGCATGCGGAAGTTTCATTTCTCCCCCTTGTAAGAAAATCTACTATTGTTTGATAGATTAGCATGAGAGTTTTTTTTATTTAATTATTTATACTTTAGCAACATGAGTTTTTATTTGTTGGTATTTGTTGTTGTAAAAATTTATTCCTCGAATTACAATCTTTTAAGAGTAGCATACTTGTCAAGCGAGATTTTAATATTGATCAAATTTACAAATTGTACTTTACGGTAAAAATAATATGGAGTCCTTAACTACGAACTTGGTGAAAGAGTGAAATAAGTTAAGATAAACTTTAAAGAAGGAAGTTTTCAAATTAATGTGTTACTTTGGAACAGTTTATTGATAGTTAGGTACAAACATAGATAAATGTATTAATATAGAATTATAAGAAGCAATTATTGTAATATAATTACTCGAGTACTTCGGGTATACGATAAAGTAGTTCAATAATACAGATAATTTTCTGTTTTTTGGAGTTTTAATATTCCGAACTATTTGTAACCACTATTTTTAGCTCTAAACAACTACATATTTGTTAATTACGATAACAAGCATCGTAGTATAATTGAAAATCAAACGAACTTACCTGCAATAGAAGTTCGATTGTAATCCCAGATCCTTGTTTGAGTAATCCCTCCCAAGTTTTAGAATTAGATAATAATATTTATAAAATTGAATACTCTGAACGATATGAGAAGGAGCGGTTAGGTCGCATCGATCAACGATGACTACGTATTTGTTAATTACTCAAACAAGGATCTAGTATAATTAAAATCGAACTTCACTTACAGGTAAGTTCATTTGATTTTCAATTATATTTTAAATATAATGTTTTTTTAAGTTAACCTTAGATATAAAACGCTTTTCGAACTGATCGTCTGATAAACGATTATATTGGGCAAATTCAGCAGTGTGCATACGAAAAGAGACGCTCTACCCGGTGCAGATGAGGGAATGAGCGTGTTATTTTAAAAATAATTTTTTCACTGCAGGATATCTATTCAACTCCAATAGATCGTATGTCACGGGTTCAGCTAGAAATCGCAAAAGCTCATTGCAACCTGTCTTGAGCGAGATTATCTTGTCCAGATTCGTCGGCTCTGCGGTTTTGCCCAAAAAAAATCTCTTATTCGACGCTGTTGTTGCTACCTCTTCTTCTTCTGGTGATTGGTTAGTTTTCTGAATGAGGTTTTCGATATTTTTTTGAGCTTCCATCGTTAAACAATGAACCCAATCTTTTTTGATCGATGGATGGCTCAATGATGCAATAGCAGCAGTCTTCCCAACACCTTCAATAGCAAATATTGCTTGGAAGCGAGTACGTAAGGAATTTATCAGACCATTAATATAATCTTTATAAAATAATTTTGGAAATTTACTTATTTTCATCTCTTCTAACCATCGCTGTTCGGTTGTTATCAGCGATGGTAGAAGTTCCCCATAATAACAATTTTCCTCCCTTTGTAAATCAATAGCAGTCGCTAGGGGAGACATAATTTTTATGTAAAAGTCTATGTGAACAAAGTCACTATCACAAAACCCAATATCTTTTTTAACTATTTCTCCAGTTTTGGTCGATTTAACTTTTGCTTTTAAGCGACTAAGCTGTTCAAGAGCATCAAACAACGAATTCCATCTTGTGGCATTCGGTTTTTTAATGCTCTCGCCGAAAAACGTAGTAAGACTTTCACGTTTTTGGACTGATTTTAAACTCCGCCACAGTGTATCACATTTTTTTAAAACTGCATTAGTATAGTTTTTAGTTTTCTATCGAATCGATTATTTTAGAATTATCAGTAGTGGCCAGCAAGTTCAAAGTATGACTGGCACATCGAAAATGGCGTGACACAGTGATGCAGGAGTGGGGTAAAGAAATAGCCTCGAGAGGATCGACTTCAATCACTTTCTCCTCATTGTCAAAATTATCGAAATTATCTTCCTCTTCTGTATCACTAGCAGAATCTGGTTGAATTACCGAAGCTATTACTTCGTCTTCATCGTCTGAAAAGATATTTCTTTCATTATACGAGAACATAATAAATTGATATTTTCCTTAAATTTTTTTTTATAATGTACCGTCTGAATCATCATGTTGCTGACCAAACGTATTAAATGCTTTCACAAAATTGGAGCCATTATCGGTCACTGTGCCGATAATTTTGTCGTTTGCCAGGAGATCGTAGTCGTCGTTGATTTCAAATAAAATTTCCGATACTCTATCAAATGAGTGAGTACCTTGAAAACGCCTACATGCAAGAGCAGCAGATTTCCTTTGAAAATTATTTTTATTCATCTGAAAAAAGGATGTTATAATGAAATGACTATCCGCTTAATTAGTGACAAAACTAATTACGTTCCTTGCCCTTGAGGAGGCCCTTGCCTCCTCGCTGGCGTAAACTTGTACCGTGCTCGGCGCCGCCTCGTCCTCACCTCTCGCCGTCAAGGACACCGATGGAGTCCTCTCTCCTCCACCACCAGCGACCACTGCTGCGTATGACCTCTTCTGGCCTTCGTTGACGTTGTTGCGGTCCATTTCAAGCCGAGGCTCCTATTTTTCTTCTAAAAGAGACAACAAAAAAAAATAAAAAAAAACAAAATATGAAATACTTTTGTCCAGCCGCTTAGCATGCATCTTCGACATCACAGACACTAGACGCTCATGCAGGCTGCCGACGGGCCAGCCTTGGTAGGACAAAACGTTTTAGATGAGAAACATGTACCTCCGGCTTTTTCCTACTCTTCTTCTCCATGTCTCGCAATATGTACACGTTTATCCCCTTTTTCCCTACTACTTCATACGGACCGCTGTACTTCTCATCTAGTTTCGCATTATACTTATCTATGCCTCTCGATAAATTGTGTGTAAGACGCAAAACTACATCACCTATATTAAAATTCGCTTCCTTCCTACCTCGATTATGATATTTACTCTGCTTTTCATAGGCTACGCCTACATACTCTATCACAATCTCGCGTAGCTCGTCGAGTTTTACCATCCTTTCAGCCCATGCGCTTGGCTTAATAAATTCCGTCGTGCACCATTTCTCGACTTCTCTGCGCAAGCTCTTCGCCTGCCTCGGCTGTCTGCCCATATTTAAGAAAGCCAGCGAAACCTTTAATGTCGATTGTACTGCTGTATTTATCGCATAACGAAACTGCGGCAAATAACGATCCCACTCGTCATGTTTATCTTTGACGAACGACGCAATCATCGTTTTCAGCGTTCTATTGCTCCGCTCGACTACATTCGCTTGAGCATGATAGGGCGGCGTAAATAAATGTTTCACTCCGTATTCCTCCAATGCTCCATTCAGCAATCTGTTATCGAATTCTTTTCCATTATCTGTGAGAAAAAATTCCGGCGTTTCATAACGAAACAGCACCAGCTCCTCGAAAGCTCTCAGCACATTCGCTCCCGTCGCTTTCTTCGGCGGAACTACTTCTATCCACCGCGTGAATAAGTCCTGAAAAACTAACAAGTACTTATTCTGGCTCTTGCTTCGTGGAAACTCCATCATATCCACCGCTACGACAGCCCAGGGTCGATCTACGACCCTCCTCGTCATAAGCCCCGTCGGCCCAGTCTGTGGCACTTTGTATCGCTGGCACACTTTGCAAGCACTACAAAATTTCTCTACATCGTACCACATACCTGGCCACCAGTACTCGCACGCTGCTCTATCGTACGTTTTTTTCGCCCCCAGGGGCCCTGACGACGTAAGGCTGTGTGCGTCGAATAATACTCGCCATCTTCTCTCTGCTGGGACCACCAGACGACACCCATTCTCTGCGTTCGTCTTCTGCCTCTTTTATATAGCATACCATCCTCCACTGTCCAATCCTTGAACTTTGACGGCTCTCGCTGTACGTCAAATCGTTTTTTCAAGTACCACTCGTCCTCGATTCGCTCAAATGCGCACACCTCTTTATCAAAAGCTCGTGACAACGCATCAGGCACGTAGTGTATTGAACCTTTTCGATAAACAATCTCGAAATCATACTCCATTAACTTAAACGCCCATCGAGCTACTCTTCCTTGCAAATCTTTAAAATTGCGCAGCCAAGTCAAAGCTCTATGGTCCGTTACTACTCTGAAACGGCTACCTTCCACGTATGGTCGAAATTTTTCGATCGCCCATACGACGGCCAGACACTCTTTCTCTGTCGTCGTGTAACGCTGCTCTGCTCGCGTTAACACTCGACTTATATAGTACACGGGATGCTCTCCGTCTTCGTATTCTTGCGTCAACTCGGGCCTGTCTCTCTCTCCCCTTCTCGCAGCTTAGCTGCTCACAACGGTCATGAGAGAGCCTACTCTAACGGCCGCTCATCAAAAAACAAACACAAAAGTCTGTCTGCTACTCCTTGCAGACGAGGTTATCCACCAATATTCCGGGATGCCAGCGAGCTTCTTATCTGCTCGCGCTGCTCCTCTGCTCCTAACGCAGCCTGCAGCTTTCTTCCGCCTATCTCTACACACACGAGAGAAAAAAAAACTTTTCGACTCGACGGCGCCTACTCTCTCTCAGTCTCGTAATCCGATAACTCGTAACGGTCACACACACAAACACACAGGGTGAAAAAAACAGCTGTAAGATGTGTAACGTCTTTATGAACATTAAAAATAGAATTGAACATTAAACAATTCAAGTAATTCAATCTAAAATTCGAGTAATTCGATTTAAAAAATTCAAGTAAATCAATTTACAACAGAAATAAAAAATTCAAGTAAATCAATTTACAATAGAAAAAAAAAAGAAGCGCTGCAAGATGTGTAACTAATGTCACATTTAAAGGTAAAAAATTAAAAAAATAAATGAATAAAATAAACCAAATGAAACGAAAAAGTATTTGACGTTGCACCTCTAGTGTCTAAGCATATTATCCAAAAATCACCAGAAGTGCAACGTCAAATACTTTTTCGTTTCATTTGGTTTATTTTATTCATTTATTTTATAATTTTTTACCTTTAAATGTGACTTTAGTTACACATCTTGCAGCGCTTCTTTTTTTTTCTATTGTAAATTGTAAATTGTAAATTTACTTGAATTTTTTATTTCTGTTGTAAATTGATTTACTCGAATTTTTTAAATCGAATTACTCGAATTTCGTTTTGATTTAATTACTCGAATTTTAGATTGAATTACTTGAATTGTTTAATCTTCAATTCTATTTTTAATGTTCATAAAGACGTTACACATCTTACAGCTGTTCTTATACAGCTGCTTTTTTTCTATTGTAAATTGATTTACTTGAATCTTTAAATCGAATTACTCGAATTTTGTTTTGAATTAATTACTCGAATTTTAGATTGAATTACTTGAATTGTTTAATGTTCAATTCTATTTTTAATGTTCATAAAGACTTTACACATCTTACAGCTGTTCTTATACAGCTGCTTTTTTTCTATTTTAAATTGATTTACTTGAATTTTTGAATCGAATTACTCGAATTTTGTTTTGAATTAATTACTCGAATTTTAGATTGAATTACTTGAATTGTTTAATGTTCAATTCTATTTCCAATGTTCATAAAGACGTTACACATCTTACAGCTGCTCTTGTACAGCTGATTTCTTATTGATTCTTTTTAGAGGGAAAGGAAAAAATTTAACAACAACATATATTTAAATAAAAACAATTTTTAGTGTTTTAAAATAAGACATAGGTCGTAACTGTTTACATATGAATCAAGGTAATGAAACTTACGGGTGCATTTTATGGGTTTAATACACGTACGAGACTTGGCTGTGTGTATGTATGCGCATGTATACTAGACATATTACATGAACACATCAATATATTATCGTACGTATACAATCATACACTGAAATTCATAAATATAAACATGTGCGCGAAGCTGTAAGATTTACAAAGTGTGCGTCGTAATGTATTGTGTCGTTCGACCGAGCAACACGCTCGTGCATGTATAGCGGGAGAGAGTCAAGTGAGCGAGAGAGATACAGACACACGACGCTCTTGTACATAGCCGTTTCATAGACATGAGCGCGAAGTACTACATAGCCCGCGTTTGTGCCGCAGCAGAAGCGAACTAGCAGTAACTCTACACTGCCTAGCGTCGACCAATCGCAGCGCGAGAAGCAAACAGACGCTACTGAGACTAAAAACCTACGATTATCGCGCTCGCTCGTTTTTCACGGATTCACTAGTCCAACGAGACATAAGACGTTACACATCAACAGGGGCTTCCGGTCGTACGTCTGGGACGAGAAAAAAAGGAGCACAAGAGCTACGGGAGAGAAAAAAAAAATTATTGACTCACTACGTGAGTCCCCACCAGGGATGCCATTTGTGACCCATTACCCGCTCCACGAATTCACGGCCCTTGTCGGCCACGTGTGTCCCTTCGTCGTCGGTCCGTCCGTCGTGAATCCGCCGGTTCGATACCTATATAAAATAATAAGCGGGGAACTCGGGCTCATTCATACATTAATTAATTGACTTGGATGTTTAATAAATATGCTATTTATTGATCGCTCTTAAAACAATACAAGGCCGAGTACAAAAGCTCGTCGCCCGACTAACCACTCGATGTAACCCGTTGTTGAGTTGCTTGTCGTGTGGCTGGGTGTTCCTCCTGTAACACAATCACAACAGTTCAGCCCGGATGCCTCGTCGTCCTCCCTTCGCGTGACGATAATCGGCACCCTCGTTCGGCCGCCGAAACACACATACTCGGCGCACTCGAGCTCTCGTCGAGCAAACCACACTCCTCACGAGGAGGGCTTAGGGTGATTACGCCCGTGGTACTCGACGATGAGTCGATCTAAACATCCAGAAGATAACCCCGGGATGTCGCGCTCACTCACGCACTTACTCAACTCTATACTTGGAAACACGCAATATTCGATCGCACGATCTTGCCGAGTCGTAGGCAACTGACTTCTCTTTTCTTATACGACGTGTTGTCAAGCTGCCAACGGTCTTCTCTCCTTCGATCGTCGCGCTCACATGAAAACATAAATACGACAATCAAATACTTTCCTACATTTAAATTATCATTGGGCGGACGACGACGATCACACACGACGACGGTTCAACGGGCAGCCGAGCATCTGATACACTAACTGCATCACAACTTTTTGAGCTGTAAGATCAGATGACAGATTCAAGGGTCGTAAACCATCGTTCAAAAAGTTTCGGCTGTACGAAGATCATTTAGGGCAGTGATACAGTCGTTGTGTATTTGATGGCAAAATACTCGCTCTTTCCTATTTTTTTGCTGCTGGTTGCTTCAATCCAAATCTCATGAGATCATGACCATTTCTCAGGTGAAAAGTGAGGAAAGGCACATACAAGATGGCGATAGCTGCTAGTTATTGAGACCTGACATGACTCAATGCTTTACTATTGTCACAGTTTTTGAGCTGTCAGATCAGATGACAGATTCAAGGGTCGTAAATTATCATTTGAAAAATATTCGGCTGTATGAAGACCATTTAGGTCTGTGATACAGTCGTTGTGTATTCCATTATAAAATACTTGCTCTTTCCTCATGTTTTGCTGCTAGTTGCTTGTATTAAATCTCACGAGATCATGATCATTTTTCAGGCAAAAATTGAGGTAAGGCACATACGAGATGGCGATACCTGCTAGTTATTGAGTCCTGACGTGACTCAATGCATAACTATTGTCATACTTTTTGAGCTGTAAGATCACATGACAGATTCAAGGGTCGTAAATTATCATTCGAAAAAGAATCGTCTGTAAGAAGACCATTCAGGTCAGTGATACAGTCGTTGTGTATTTGATGGCAAAATGCCCGCTCTTTCCTCATGTTTTGCTGCTGGTTGCTTGTATTAAATCTCATGAGATCATGATCATTTTTCAGGCGAAAAGTGAGGTGTCGCACATACGAGATGGCGATACCTGCTAGTTATTGAGTCCTGACGTGACTCAATGCATAACTATTGTCATACTTTTTGAGCTGTAAGATCACATGACAGATTCAAGGGTCGTAAATTATCATTCGAAAAAGAATCGTCTGTAAGAAGACCATTCAGGTCAGTGATACAGTCGTTGTGTATTTGATGGCAAAATGCCCGCTCATTCCTCATGTTTTGCTGCAGGTTGCTTGTATAAAATCTCATGAGATCATGATCATTTTTCAGGCGAAAAGTGAGGTGTCGCACATACGAGATGGCGATACCTGCTAGTTATTGAGTCCTGACGTGACTCAATGCATAACTATTGTCATACTTTTTGAGCTGTAAGATCACATGACAGATTCAAGGGTCGTAAATTATCATTCGAAAAAGAATCGTCTGTAAGAAGACCATTCAGGTCAGTGATACAGTCGTTGTGTATTTGATGGCAAAATGCCCGCTCATTCCTCATGTTTTGCTGCAGGTTGCTTGTATAAAATCTCATGAGATCATGATCATTTTTCAGGCGAAAAGTGAGGTGTCGCACATACGAGATGGCGATACCTGCTAGTTATTGAGTCCTGACGTGACTCAATGCATAACTATTGTCATACTTTTTGAGCTGTCGGATCAGATGAGGGAATCAAAAGTCGTGAACCATCATTTGAAAAAGATTCGGCTGTACGAAGACCATTTAGGTCAGTGATACAGTCGTTGTGTTGTGACGTGGTAGACGGGACTGAGTCAAAGCCACGCGTGTGAATCGGCGCCATGCGACTCGTGCGCGCGTGGAGGGGGGTTGTGACGGACTCGCGCCAGTGGCAGGCCGCGTGAATCGGGACTTGAGTTCGAACCGCTAGAGCGAGAGGACCCAGAACGAGCAGCGAGAGCGTCCGAGTTTAATCTGCGATTGCATCAAGTTTGTAAGTTTGTTGGCAGTAATAAAGTTTTCTTGTGTGTGTAATTGAATGTGTCGTCATCTCCTCTAAACCCTCTCACGCCTCTTCCCTGAGAGATTTATCCTCTCGCCCTTTTAGGAGAAGAAAAGCGGCCGAAATCTCGTATAATTTTCTATGTAGCGTATGCGCGGGGAGCTGCGTTACATTTGGCCCTTGTGGAAAGTAAGAGGAATTTAGAGTGAAAGTGGGAGTGGATGTGTTTTGTGATTGTTAGTGAGTATTGATGAGTGAGTAGAATAGAATCGCGTAGAGGGCCGGTTTGGTGTGTGCAAGAATGAGAGTGGAGAACAAGATGGCGGCGCGGGCCGAATCTGTTGTGAACGTCGGAGTCATCGCGATTACAACCGTTATTCGTGTGAGTTGTGCCAAGTATGTGTGCGTATTAGTTTAGGTATTAGAGTAAGAGTAATTAGTAATTAGTGAGGATGAGGAAGAGGTCTGAGTCATTTCGTGTCGCACCGAAGCTAGGTGGAATCGCGGGTGGCGATGTCGGACGGCTCGTTCGTGACGCGTAATGGAGGTTCTGTTCATCGCCATCGTGAATTTCGTGAGATCGTAAAGGGAATTCAACGAGGTTGACGAAAGCAGAAGGGTTGAGAAGTAGTCGGGACAGCGTGATCTTCGCGGAACGGGAGCAGCCGTTGCTGGCGGACAAGCGTGATGTACGACGAGTTGGAGACGTTATTAGATAGTAAAAAAAAAATATATGTAAAAAAAAAAAAATGAATAAAAAAATTATTAGATCAGGTAGATAGTCATAAGCTGAGTGTGAATGTGATGTACGTGCAACGCGTGTTCCGAGCCCTCGTAGCAGTTAAAGAATAATTGAAAAACAAAAAAATTAAACGTTAAAGATATACAGTTTCCATAAAATTCAATTTTTTTTCCAACGTACAAAAAATTTAGTTTCGTGCCCAGCCAAAAGAAAAAAAAATAGAATCCAATTCGCAGAATCAACAAGTTACGACGCGTATAGTTGGCGCGCCGAGAGGGAAGCGGCTCCGTTTGTGTGTCGCGCACGGCGTTGTGTAGTGCCTGACGAGCGAGTGCGAGTCGGTAGTAAATAAGTTTACATTTCTTAGAAACTAACTAATACCTATTAAACATATATATATGGGCTAAGCCATAGTTAACGTGATGGTAAAAAAATTTTTTTTTTCTTAAATTATGTACTTTTGAAGAGTACATCGAAAAGTGAAAATCCTGAAAGTTTCAGCCCTCTAGGTCCAACCCTATTGAATTTTCAGGGCCTCAAAGTTTAATTTTCTTTTGCTGATATTCTGTTTGCAATTCTGATTTTCTGGGGTTAATATGAAAAAATTGTTCAATCATGGTTTTTAATGTAAATTTGATGTAGAATTCAAATTTGTACTTACAAATTATATTTACTACTTCTAGACCTATAGAAATGATATTTTAGACATAATCACGTAGGGGTACAAAAATAAATGTGTTCGTCTCCTTCAATTAGGCCCATACTGTAATATGTTCATCGATACATCAAAATACAACTTCTGATAAATTTTAGTTATCGGCAGACAAACAGAATTCATTATTGAGCTTAATATGAGTCAAGAAACAAGAAAAATTAGAGAAAACCATGTTTCTTGACCCCAGAAAATCAGAATTGCAAGCAGAATATCAGCAGAATAAGAAAATTCAACTTTGAGGCCCTGAAAATTCAATAGGGTTGGACCTAGAGGGCTGAAACCTTCAGGATTTTCACTTTTCAATGTTCTCTTCAAAAGTACATAATTTAAGAAAAAAAATTTTTTTTACCATCACGCTAACTATGGCTTAGCCCATATACACCTATATTTATTCGCGCCGAGTTGTTCGAAGCAATGTCGAACATAGAGGAGTATGCGACGACAATGAAACAGCTTCTGCTGTCGCGTACGAATCGCGGTATTTTTCGCGACATAAAAAAATTAGATAATGACGCGCTTGTCGCCGAGTTTGTGCAAAGCGACTGTAATACGTACGGTTCGCGCCCGATTTTGGAAGAAAGGATATTGCGTGCTAAGTTGCGAGAAGAACCTACATTGCGTCAGACAGTGCCTTGGTTCGAACCTTTGCCGAAACGTAAGCGAACATCAAAGCAAGTCGCGCCGGAAAAACAAGTCCATTTTTGCGACGAGCGCGATAGTGACGGAGATTCAGTAGCGCATCGCAAACGCATGGTAGTACAAGCAGAGGTACATGCGCCACCTCCGAAAGGTAGGCAAGGCGGAGCAGCGCGCAACAGTCGGTAGCAGTAAACAAATATCGTCAAGCGATACCGCGGCAGTCAGTAATACACCACAATATAGTGCCCCTCGTGTCGATGCGAATGGCCGCGATTCTCGTGGCAATGCAAGACGCAGCGCGGAGCAGACGCGATCAAGACAAGAGCCAAACTACGACGATATCCGGCCGTATGAGTCAGAATTAGAACAACCGTCGGGCAGTGAAATTGAGCACGAGTGGTGCACTCCGTTACTCTCCTCGACGCGCAGGCAATCGCGCGTCGACTATGAAGCAGACGAGTCTGACAGCAGCGTGTATCGTACTCCAATGATGACGATGCCGTGAACAAATACGCACCGCGTTGCTCGTGACGAGTTTAGTCAACTGAGAACGAACCTACCTGCGCCCGTGTCAAATACACCTTGGGCACCTCCGAATTTTTGTCCACGTGCACCGGTCAATCGTGCAATCGAGCCAGACTTTAGTCGAGCATGTCGAGCCGAGAAATTACAACGAGTCGCGTCGTAGTAGCGTTCGCGGTGACGCGACGCCGCGCCAGAGCAGTGTTGCGACCGGAGTAGACTCCAGCTTGAAAGTCTGGAAATTAGTGTAAGGGTGGCGTTTGAAGTTCTCGGGCGAGGATAAGAATGAAGACGCCGAAGCATTTATAGATCGTGTGAATGATTATATACACGCGTCTCGGTTTCATCCGGATGATATTTTGACCGCTTTGCCGTGTTTGTTTGAGAATCGAGCATCACAGTGGTATAGGACTGTCGTGACGCGTTTGGATGGTTGGCCGACGTTCGAACGTCTATTTAAGAAACAATTCGTGCCAGAATACAATCAAGATGACTTGGAAGATGACCTGCGCTCGCGTACGCAAGGAAGAGGCGAAGACATAACGACCTTTTTGACCAACTTCCGATCACTAATTTTGCGATTTGAAAAACCCCCTAGTATGCAGCAACAAACTGAAATCGCATGGAAGCGGTTGCGGCCCGAGTAACGTATCGCGATGCAATACCGAAAGTATTACACTCTCGACGAGCTTGAAGATTATGGCCGTATTTACGAGAGACAACGCAATTTGAACGCGAAATTCACCGAACCCCCACCGCCAAAAAAGATGCACGTCAAAGGCATAGCGTTTAAGTCGACAGCGTGTAGAAATAAAGTAGCCGCATTCGATAACAGCAACGCGAGCGGAGATTTTGATAATGAACTCGGCGATGATAGTGTGCAGACCGACGCGGAGACAGACATGATCGCGTCGATGCAACGAATACAAGTCGGGTATCGAGCCAGCGATAGCAGACAGCCGAGAACATGGAATGACAGTTCAGAGCGTAAAGCGACGCCAACTCCCGCGCCTAATTTACCGGTAGCTAATCAGGGTTCTGCGTCAAAAGATAATATTGGTATATGTTTTTCGTGTCAAGCCGTAGGACATCATTCGTCGGATTGTCCATTGCGCAATTGCTTTGTTTGCAAAAAGCCGGGCCATATAGCTAGAAATTGTGAGTCGCTTTCACGACCTTCGACGCCGGTAAAAGAATTTTGCCAGGTGTGTCACGCGCCAGACACCACGTTCCCACGCTGCGAAGAATGTAAGCCTCTTTGGTTAAAGTTGCAGGAAAACTGCCAACCGGGGGAGCAGTAACCAGCGCACCGGCCTCTCCCGATGAAACCAAGCGCATCAATGACGACGCGATATGGCCTAAAAAGGTAACGTTTCGCGACAGAAGACGTGACGAGTCGATCGAAAGAATGAAAGAGAGATTTAAGCTAATTCGCGAGCCTCGAACGAAGTCGATTAGCGCGCTCGAAGACGACTTCGGTGAGGGATTGCGAGCGAGGTACAGTAGTGCCGAGGATCAGAGCGAAGACGATAAAACCTCGATTGCAGAATACGACGCGGAGAGCAAACGAGCACTCGAAGTGCCAGCAGAAGTGCACACAGCCGAGTATATTGTCGACCTCAGCTGCTTACGTTTTAGACAACCGCCGATATGTGACCGTAGCAATCGCGGAGAAATTATTCCCAGCATTATTGGATTCGGGCGCAACTAAGAGCGTCGTGGGCGAGCGAGTTAAATTATCTATTGATAATATAATATTTCCAAGGTAGGAATTATAGGATAACTTTATTTATGAAGTTAATTAATAAGTACTTTTTTATTAAACGTCTTTACTTGACGAGATCCCAGATAGAACTGATTGTCTGTCGGAGACAACTTACATACGATGTACAAGTTAGCGACGATCAATACATTCCACATTTTTTTTACCATTGTTAATAATGTTTATAACATGTATACTAAGAATTCCCAATATAACTTACAATAGCCATAAATCAATATAACATACAGTAGTAATATCGATTATAAGTGATAAAAGAATAATATAATTATAAATGATATAAGATTAATATTAATATAATATATATTATAAAGAATAGTTATTATTATATAACTAGCGCGTACATCGATCGTGTTATAGATTCGTGAAACCGACGAAAGCCAACATCCGCTACCCGAACGGTCAAGTGTCGCGTGCGTGTGGCGAAGTTGTACTGACATTTCGAGTCGACGGACATAATGCGAGTCTGAATTGCATCGTAGTGCCGAAATTTTTTCAAGATGTAATCCTCGGTATGGATTTCGCGCTCGCGCTCGATCTAGACATGAGACTCGGAAGAGGTTATTGGAGAGTACGAGAAGGTGAATGGTACCCATTCAACGGACTTGGTCGCGAGGAGACATGCATTATAGCAGAGTGTGCAGCATTGCAATCAATCGAGTCAGCGCAGTCTGAACAACCGCAGTCATCCAAAAGACGCTCGCGACACGAAATCAGACTCTCAGCGATATCGGTCTTATCGAACATCAGATTAAATTAAAAGACGATGTGCCGGTTAAATTAAAATTGCGACGGATGTGGGAAACAGCTATGAACATCGTAGCAGAATGGTATCGCGATGGAGTAATCGAACGATCATCGAGCGATTACTGCAGTGTTCCGGTGTTAGTAAAAAAACAAAACTCGGATAAATACCGAATGTGTATAGACTATCGCGAGTTGAATAAAAAAACTATACACGACGCGTATCCGATGCCGAGTCTAGACAGCGTTTTAGATAAGTTGCGCTGCGCGCGCTACATTTCGAAGATAGATTTGAAAGCCGCGTACAATCAGATTCCGCTTAAAAAATCGTGTCGGAAATATACCGCATTCGCCGTGCCGGGCTCTGGCTTATGGCAGTTTACTACAATGCCTTTTGGACTTGTCAATAGTCCGATGACGTAGAATCGACTTGTAGATCACCTATTCGGCCCCGCTTACGAGCCATATGTCTTCTATTATCTGGACGACATAATCATAGTGACAGATACTTTCCAAGCTCATCTCGAGTGGGTGAGGGATTTATTATCGCGACTGGCGTCGGTGGGACTCGAAATTAATCCCGACAAGTGCGAATTTTGTTGCGAGCGAGTAAAATATCTCGGCTATGTACTCGATCGCCATGGATTGCGTGTAGATCCGGACAAAGTCAAACCGATTGTCGAGTATCTGAGGCCCGAAAATGTGAAAGGGTTGCGCCGATTTTTAGGTATAGTTGGGTGGTATGCGCGATTTATCGAGGGAGATGCAGACATGAAACTACCCCTGTTACCGCTGCGGGCCAAACGAAAGATGCGACGAGATGATTGCACGCGTATGTAGCGACTGCTGTATGTGATCCAAGGGGGCAATCAAAACGTAGACGCAACTTCTTATTTGATAAACAAATAACTTCTTTATTAAAAAAAAAACAATAACGGAAAAAAAAGCTATTCTCTTGTGAGGCTTGCAGGCTCAACAAAGCTCCGTGCTGGAGTAAGAAAAAAGATAGCGATGGCGAGATGCGATGCTTCACAGAGCTAACGGTTAACTGAACAATTATAACTTAAACATAACTAAGACCGACTCACGACTCAACATTACTTGGCGCTCGTTCCCTCTCCATCCCTTCTCTCACTCCAGCAACCCAGTCCCGAAGCTCCACAACCGAACATACCGCCCGCGTTGACACTACACAGTGTCAAAAAAATAAAAATAATAAATAACATTTAAAATTGTACATAGTAAAAGCTCGCACATTAAAAAAAAGGTAATCAAGTAATTACAGATTTACATTTATAAATCACTATCCGTATTACAACTAACATATAAAATATAACTAATAAACGAAAACAAAATTTACTAAAAGAAAAAACAACAAATCAATTTCTTTTTCGCCGTTGCTCGATGTAATACTCCTCAGCATCTGAGTCTGTTGGAAGCCTCGTCAACTTTACGACCGGGCGCGTGAACGTAGATTGAGCCGTTCGTACGGTAGCCACACGCACCAGTCCGTCCGCTCCAGGGTGAGTCGTCACAACGCGACCGAGAGGCCACTCGGAGGGCGGAGAGAGGTCATCTCGAATCAGCACCATATCTCCTTCCTGTAAATTGGGCCTTGGATCGAGCCATTTGTAGCGCTGCTGATATTGATTCAGTACTCTCTGCGCCAACGAGTCCAAAACATGTCACGCATGCTGCGCAGCAGTCTCCAGCGACTCGTGAGATGCGTGCGTTTTTCCTCAGGGTCATAGGGCTCAGGGTAACCCAGAAGCGAAGTTCCCGTCAAGAAGTGGGCAGGCGTGAGGGCTGCAAGCTCTTCGGGGTCACTTGACATCGGGCAGAGGGGCCGAGAATTTAAACACGCCTCGATACGTGCTGCCAAAGTTGAAAGTTCTTCGAATGTCAAGCGAGAACTCCCGATCACTCTTCTTAGATGATGCTTAAAACTGCGAACTCCAGCCTCCCACAGTCCTCCGAAATGCGGCGCTCGAGGCGGTATAAATGTCCATCGCACGCCTCTCCTTCCTAACGTCTTCTCGAGTCCGACGCGACGCGAAAGGCCGAACTTTGCCTGAACATCGACGCAAGCTCCTTGGATGCACTCTTGAAGGTCGTCGCATTGTCCGAATACATCACCGACGGTGGACCACGACGAGAGACGAAACGATCGTACGCTGCGAGAAAGGCCGAAGCAGTCAAGTCGGACACGATCTCCACGTGAACAGCACGAACCACCATACACACGAAAATCGCTATGTAGCCCTTGGTTGCTCTTGCTCCTCTTCCTTTGGAAAATAAGACTGGCACTGGTCCTGCGTAATCCACACCAGTGATCGAGAAGGGTCGTCCAGGCCTCACTCTATCAGCGGGAAGCGGAGCCATTTGCTGACTGATGGCCGCCGCTTTGTATCTCGTACACCTGACGCACCGCTGACAAACGCCCCTGATCACGCGCACGCCGCGAGTGATCCACACCGAGCGTGAGAGGTGCGAACGCATCAGTTGAGGCCCACCATGCAACAAGTCTTCGTGAGTCGCCTCGATCATTCTACGCACAAGTGGACAACCTCCCGGCAATATAATAGGGTGTCTCTCGTCGTATGGCAGCTGAGCATTGTGAAGCCGCCCGCCGACACGCAGGATGTCTTCGCTGTCGATAAACGGTGCCAATCGCACGAGTAAACTCCGCTTGTGCAGAGCTGTTCCAGCCTCAACGCTCGCAGCTCTTCCGAAAAATGATGAGCCTGAATTAACTTGAAACATAAAAGTCGAGCTTTCATCCACTCGACACTGCTATCCTCTCGCAGCGGCACAGAGCGAGTGCGCCACCTGCGACACAGCGAGATAATTTTTATCATCTTGTTAAAGCTTGAAAACTTGCTAAAATCCGGTAAGCAGTCCGTCACGGCATCAGTCGCCGCTCGCACGTCGATCTCCACAGCCGACGCAGACGCTGCAATTTCATTTGCCGATGCTAGCTTCGGCCACGACGTCTCCTCCTCTATAAGCCACCTGGGTCCAGCCCACCAGAGAGAAAATCCGACAGCTCCAGGGGGGTAAGGCCTCTTGTAGCGCAGTCCGCCGAATTATCCATAGTGCGGACGTGATTCCAATGGGCATCCGGAAGCTTCGTCTGGACCTCGCTTACCCGATTGGCGACGAAAGTCGGCCAACGCGATGGATGACAGGCGATCCAATCCAACACGACTTTCGAGTCCGACCAACAATAAATTTTTGCAGGTGCAAATCTCAATTCATCGATCAAGTGCCTTGCGAGTCGAACCAGCAGAACCGCAGCACAAAGCTCCAGTCTGGGCACTGTTTGGACTTTTGTTGGAGCGAGCTTCGTCTTGGCAACGATCAAATGCGACGCTCGTCCCGGTATGACCGCGTAAATCGCCGCCGCATACGCTCTCTTGGAAGCGTCAGCAAATCCGTGGAGCTGCCACTCCTCCCCCTCGAAGATGTCCAGCCACCTCCCGACTCGCATGCGTGACACGTCGGGCAGAGTACTGGTGAAGTCCCTCCATCGCTGCTCCAAAGCTGCGGGAATCGGCGCGTCCCAGTCTACACCATCAAGGCATAGATCCTGTAGCAAGATTTTGGCCGATACCAACGCGGGAGAAAGCCAGCCTAGAGGGTCAAATGTTCGTGCAATTGCAGCCAGGATAGATCGTTTTGTGACCTCGACCGGCTCAGGGCGCGCCGCAAACTGGAACGTGAAACTATCCTGCGATGGCAGCCACTTGAGTCCCAGCGTTGAAACCATTTCGTCGACCCTCAGTGGCACTGCATCCCGTGACTCCGACACAAGGCCGTCGATGAGCCTGGGATCAGAGGCAGCCCACTTACCAAGCCTCATCCCCGCCGACTCGAGCAATTTCACGATTTGGTCTCGGCGCGACAAGGCTTCCTCCAGCGAGTCCGCTCCGAAAAACACGTCGTCCACGTACAGCTGATGGCGCAATGCTCCGGCCGCCTCGGGGTACGTATTCTTTCCATCCTCGGCCAATTGCTGCATCACACGCAGCGCTAAAAACGGAGCCGATGCCGTGCCATATGTAACCGTGGTACATCTAAAATCTTGTATTGGCGATGATGGCTCGAGACGCCACAGCACTCTCTGGAAGTCCACATCGTCCTCGTGTACTCGAATCTGCCGGAACATCTTCTCGACGTCTGTGGTTCCGGCACATTTAAAAAATCGCCAGTTGGTCAGCACCACTGTGATATCCGCCTGAAGCTTGGGTCCCGGCAGCAGCACATCATTGAGCGAGAGCCCGTTTGTTGTCTTGCGTGAGGCGTTGAAGACGACTCGAATCTTTCCTGGCTTGTCGTCACGAAACACGGCATGGTGCGGCATGTAAAAAGACGGACGAGACGTTGACTGTGGTACCAACTCCATGTGACCCAGCTCCACGTATTCCTTCATGAACGCCGAGTAAGCCTCGCACAGTGAAGTGTTGAGCGAAAACCGCTTCTCTGTGCGCAATAAGCAAGCCTGTGCGGCGCCGCGCGAATCTCCCAAAGCGAGCTGCTTTGCGAATGGAAGTCGCACGACGAACCTGCCGGTCTCGTCTCTGTAGTGGGTACTGATAAATAAATCTACGCAGCGCTTTTCCTCTTCAGTGAGATGCTGCTTTTCTTGCACTTCTTCGAGTTCCCACAGCTTTGAAACCATCGAAGAGACAGACGGCTCGACAATCGTATGAAAAGCTCTTACGGTTGCGATATCGAGAAACTTCCTGTCTGGAAGCATCGGGCCAGTAATGATCCAACCAAATACGGTGTTCTGCGCGACTGGAGCCCCTATCCCTCCTTTCACCAATCCTTCCATTATCAATAATGGATAAACGTCGGCGGCCAACACGCAGTCGACCTTAGCAGGAACATGAAATTGTGGGTCGGCCAACTCGAGATCCTTCAAATGCGGCCACGCATCAACTGGTATTTTTTGCTGCGGTAGGTATCTTGTTATCTCCGGTAATATCAATGCCGAAATCTCCATGGCAAAATCTGCGAGCTTCAGGGACCCGACCGTGCAGCACATCTCGCTTCGCGCCTTTGCGGTCACTCCAGCGCCAAGCCCGATGATAGCCCATGCTGTCTTCTTCCTGGATAGCTGTAGTTGCGCAGCCAATCGCTCCGAGATGAATGATCGCTGCGCAGCGGGGTCGATCAAAGCTCGCACGGTCAATGAAGTTCCGTCCGCTGCCATTATCTTCACGCGCGCCGTAGCAAGAAAGATGTCCGCGCTCGCGATTGTTGTATGCGCATTGACTATTGGCTCCATCATAGACTCCGCCTCAGGGTCCTCAACGCCGTCGACTCGGTCCTCACTGCCACCGCTCGCATCTCGACGTCTCGTCACCCTCCTGTCAGCATCGTCGGCGTGGAGCTTAGTGTGATGCTTTTTCCGACAAGTCCAGCATCGCGAACTCGACGGGCAGCGATCGACAAAATGCGACCTATGCAAACAGTTCAGGCACAGCTTTTTCTTCCTGCAAAATTCCAAACGCTGAGGTTGAGACATGGCCAAGAACTTGAAGCACTTATGGAGCCAATGCGTAGATTGGCATAAGTCGCAAAGAGGCGCGTTTCTTGCTTCAGTGCTGTCCTCCTGCACCTGCGTGTTATTGGCGAACACGCTGCTGTCCTCCATTGCGAGATCTTGACGAGTGAGCATCACGGTTTTCAGTGGATGGTCTTGCTTGCTCCAAGGAGTGAATGCGTCTCTCGAGAAAGTTTACGAGATCGCTATAGGTCGGCAGATCGGCGTCGTCTTCACGCGAAATCTCCCACGACTCACGA
Source organism: Trichogramma dendrolimi (assembly GCA_034770305.1). NCBI lineage: Eukaryota > Metazoa > Arthropoda > Insecta > Hymenoptera > Trichogrammatidae > Trichogramma > Trichogramma dendrolimi. The sequence goes on along the minus strand of JAPMIB010000163.1, from coordinate 150,782 downwards.
GAGTTCGCATCCAACTTGCGTACCACGCAGTGCACTATCCATGCATCGTAGTATTCTACCGGACACTGAAGTTCCTTCAATGAGCGAAATGCTTCCTCCGAGTGATCGATGAGATCGCTGAGCTCCTGCGCACTTCGCGTCTTTACCATGGGTAGCTGAATCAGATGCTCGAGAGTGTTTGTAAGTCGGATACGCTTATTATCGTATCGACGCATCAATTTATCCCACGCGACATCGAAGTTGGCCTCGGTGATTTTTCCATTCCTCGCAAGCGCAGTGCAGCTGGGCCTTGAAGTGCGTTCAAAAGGTGCTGCAGTTTGGCCACTTTTGGGATTGACTCCTGGTCTCGGACTAGTGAGGAGAACCGCGCTTAAAGCTCTCCCACGTCTTGCTTGCAGAAAATTTTGGAAGCGCAAGGCTAGGCAGTGCAAAAACTGCTCGATTCTGAGCTCAGATCGACTCGTCGGGGCCGCTCCCGCGGCCTGCGAAGCAGAGGGGCGGACGTCTGGGGCGAGCAGGTCTCTGAGGGCGTGACTTCGCGCTGATGTATTCCATCTCGACAAAACTATACCGTCCTCGGCGAAATATTGATGTGTTGCATATTCTTTCTCATAGCATACCAGCTGGTCGTGATTCTTTGTAAATTTCTCCCATACGATTCCAACAGCTCCAATCTTGCCACAAAATGCGATTCCGTTTGATTTTCTGCTCCCACTTTTTTCAGTCGAGTTCGAATAAAAATTTGCTAGGTATCCCGCCAATTACCTGTTTCGTCAGTAGGGCTTCCATGGTTTATTTACTTTTAGTGTGGTAGACGACGGTTGGTGACAGACAATATTGTAAGGCAAATTGCTTTCGCGCCGAGCTTTCTCTTGTACATAAACTGGCGAGTTGACTGTTACTGTTGATTTGACTTTCGCTTCGTAATTCTTTTTTTTTTGCTTTTTTTTTTTTTTTTTTTTCGTGATCTGCTAAACCAATGCTCTGCTACCAATGTTTACCGCTGCGGGCCAAACGAAAGATGCGACGAGATGATTGCACGCGTATGTAGCGACTGCTGTATGTGATCCAAGGGGGCAATCAAAACGTAGACGCAACTTCTTATTTGATAAACAAATAACTTCTTTATTAAAAAAATAACAATAATTAACGGACAAAAAAAGCTGTTCTCTTGTGAGGCTTGCAGGCTCAACAAAGCTCCGTGCTGGAGTAAGAAAAAAGATAGCGATGGCGAGATGCGATGCTTCACAGAGCTAACGGTAACTGAACAATATACTTAAATATAACTAGACCGACTCACTCAACATTACTTGGCGCTCGTTCCCTCTCCATCCCTTCTCTCACTCCAGCAACCCAGTCCCGAAGCTCCACAACCGAACAACCCCTATTGCGACTGTTGCGACGAGATATGTGTGGACTTGGGGGGGGAACACAACTCGCGTTCGAGCAATTGAAAAATGCGTTGACGTCGCCCCAGTGCTCGCGCGTCCAGATTTTTCGAAACCCTTTACAATACAGTGTGATGCGAGCGGAACTGCGCTCGTGCAGTCCTCGTTCAAGAAGACGAACAAGGCGAGCATCCCATTGTGTATTTTGAGTCGTGTGTCGGCGCCGAGAGAACTACAGCACTTCCGAGAAGGAATGCTTAGCTATACTGTGGGCCATTAAAACTCCGTCCCTACGTAGAAGCTATGAGTTCACTATGATACCGATCATAGTGCTCTCACTTGGTTGAAAAGCTTAAAAGACCCGACAAGTAGACTCGCGAGGTGGGCTCTGCAGATGCATCAGTGATTTCGTGTCATACATCGTAAAGGTCGATAATGAAAGTGCCAGACGCATTATCGCGAATGCACGACGAGAATATGTCGCGTCAGAAGAGTACGGAATGGCGGCCGTGTCATTCGCGCATGAAGTGACAGATCAGTGGTATATTAAGATGCGCAATGAAGTCGCGAAACCGCCGGATAAATATCGCAATTGAGAGTCGATGGTGACAGACTTTATCGATATCGTCGCAACCCCTTAATCGACCCGATAGTTAATCCGGAGGAGCATTAGCGGCTTGTCGTGCCAGCCGAATTTCGTGAACAAGTCATGGTAGATGCACACTGTTGTCCGTCCAGTGGACACTTTGGCATCGAAAAGACTTATGACATAGTATCGCGAGAATATTATTGGAAAGGGTACTATTATGATATTCTCGACTTCATACGCACGTGTGATGATTGTCAGAGGCATAAGGGTATCCATCCAAGGCCCCCGGGCTAATGAGCAGTCGCGTCGTAGAACGACCTTGGGTAATTGTCGCGTCGGATCTCATGGAGTTCCCTCGAAGCAAATCTGGGAACAAGCATTTAATTGTTTTCCAAGATTTATTTACGCGGTGGATCGAAGTCAAGCCTTTGCATAAAGCCGACGGCAAGAGTGTCGCGAGGGCTCTCGAGGAGTTGATTCTTTTCCGTTGGTAAACCCCGGAGTATTTTCTCTCGGACAACGGAAAAGAATTTGATAACAAATGTCAAGCATATGACAACCGCTCCATATCACCCTCAGAGTAATGCAGTTGAACGCAGCAACAAAACTTTGAAAACAATGATTTCGATCTTCGTGAAGAACGATCACCGAGACTGGGATCTGCACGTCCACGAGTTCAGACATGCGATGAACACAGCTGTGCAAGCGAGCACCAAGATGTCTCTTCTTGAACTACGGCCGTCATCCGACTTGGTCAAAGTTTGCGACGCGAGGTAGAGCCAGTTAAGACAGTCGAGAGAATCGATCCGCAACTTTGGGCTGATCGGTTAAAGCGTCTGGATCTCCTGCGAGATCTCGTGACGAGATATATAGACAGTGCCAGAGAAAAGCAGTCTCGCGAGTACAATAAAAAGCACAAAGATATTCGTTTCTTTGTCGGAGATCAAGTACTGCGTAAAACGCACTTTTTGTCAGACGCGATTAAAAATTTTGCGAAAAAGATAGCACCAGATTACGACGGTCCGTACACTATAACAAGTGTATTGTCCGATAATACGTACGACGTGCGTAAAAACGACGGCGACGACCGACGAAAGACGAAAGTGGCAGCGAGCGATTTGAAGCGATACTTGCCCTCGCGACGGAAAGTCTAATTTTTTTATATTGTTTTGCAGGTTAATAATGGAGACAGATCGAGTCAGTGAAGAAGTGGTCGTGACGGAGAATAATGCAGAAGATAGCGAGTCATGGATCCAGGTGATTAATTCAACTGTACAGTTGATCGACTCGATTAGTCCACCGCTATTATCCCTCGTGACGAGCGACGCCGACTCAATCATAGACGAGACGGAAGGACCAGCCAATAGAAAGGCCCAAGAATTATATAAACGGATGTTGGGTCGAGCAGGTCGTCAAGAAGACGAAGCTGTCGAGCAGCAACAAGAACCTCCGATAGAAACGTCCACCGACGAAGAAGATCCCGAGAAAGATGAAGAGCACCCAACAGTAACAATAGCAAATAAGTCTCGCGCGAACAGCAAAAGCACGACGATGGAAGTGACGGACGATGAGGCCGGAAAGTCGAAGCGCGCGAAGCATGATCTGCCGATCAAGAAAACCGGCGTACGGTTCGGCAACCTAAAGCCGATCCCAACGGATGAAGACTTGGATACACCACCGTTCGCTTGTCTGAACTGCTGGAAGTACAAGCACCGTTCCGATGAGTGCCGAGTGCCACGAGAATTACATTGCGACAACTGCGGACGCAAGGGCGAAACAACCTCAACTTGCCCGCGCTGCAGTTTCAAACACAAACGGTTTATCCTTGAGCTGGAAGCTCGTCGAGCTAGAAAGCGCGCTGAAAGAGAACGACAATCTAGCGCAAACGTGCTGAAAGCTCGTCGCGCAAAAGAACGTGCCGAACAGAAGCGCCGATCGCGTGCAAGCATGCAGGGCTCGAATAAAGCCAGAGAACGCGCCGAGCAAGAGGCGTTGTATCGCGCCAAGATTGAAGCTGCGCGCAGAGCCAACGCTATCGAAGATGAGGAAAAACGAAGGAGAGCAGCGGTAGCACAAACTGAAGAACGGCGCCGCGCTCAAGAAGCCGCTCGGACAGGAGCAATCAGCAAGCCGAAACCAGTAATCGCGCCAGCAATCGCGCCATCGGAGCCAGAGAGTTGGTCGGACAAAATCCTGTATGCTCTGCGCAATACCGAAGGATTCGAGCCGAAGCTTCGCCAAGTGATCATCCAGCAGTTGATGGACGAGGAAAAGGCCGAGAAAGCCAAGGCCGAAGAAATGGCAACCAACGGAGGCGATGAGAAGAAGAAAGAAGATCCTTCGAAGAAATCGAGCCAGAACTAATCTTAATTCCTTTCCTTTGAATTTCTCTTTCTATACGTTGCTTTATATCGTTTTTCAATTAGATTCCTAATTTGAAATAAATTCAATTTCTTTTCCCTTCGGGCATTAGCCACGTTTGTGCTATAATTAGAGAGTAAGACCAATTATTTATAAAAAAAAATTTGAATAACATGTTGATTTTCGATTTTGTATGCCGCGATGCTCTCGAGAATTGCGCCAGAAAGTCGTGTCAGATTGTGTGACTTGAACTTTCGAGGGTCGAAGTACAGTCATGGAGGGAGGACTGTGACGTTGTAGACCGGACTGAGTCAAAGCAACGTGTGTGGATCGGCACCATGCGACTCGTGCGCGCGTGGAGGGGGGTTGTGACGGACTCGCGCCAGTGGCAGGCCGCGTGAATCGGGACTTGAGTTCGCACCGCCAGAGCGAGAGGACCAAGAACGAGCAGCGAGAGCGTCCGAGTTTAATCTGCGATTGCATCAAGTTTGTAAGTTTGTTGGCAGTAGTAAAGTTTTCTTGTGTGTGTAATTGAATGTGTCAACATCTCCTCTAAACATTCTCACGCCTCTTCCCCGAGAGATCGAACCTCTCGCCCTTTTAGGAGAAGAAAAGGGGCCGAAATCCCGTAGAATTTTCTATGTAGCGTACGCGCAGGGAGCTGCGTTACAGTGTATTTGATTGCAAAATGCTCGCTCTTTCCTCATGTTTTAGGGCTGGTTGCTCGTAGAAAATCTCATGATTTCATGATCATTTTTCAGGCAAAAAGTGAGGAAAGGCACATACAAGATGGCGATACCTGCTAGTTATTGAGTCCTGACGTGACTCAATGCATAACTACTGTCATACATTTTGAGCTGTAAGATCAGATGACAGAAGCAAGTGTCGTAAACCATCATTTAAAAATGTTTCAGCTGTACGTGGAGCAGGGAGTGTAGTCTCTCTCTCTCTGTTCTCTGAACCTCGGGCAGTGGTAGAATACGTGCTCCGCGTTCTCGATGGATGAGGGGCAGACCGGGCATTGTGCGCTTTGATTGTGGTCGTAGCGTCGGCTATGGTGTTTAAAGAAGCCATGCCCGGTCAAGAGCTGCGTGAGGTGGTAGTTCAGCTCTCCGTGCCTCCTCTCGATCCACACTCTGATACTTGGGATCAGTCGGTGCGTCTATCGGGCTTTTGTCGACCGGTCCCATGCTTCCTGACACTTGCTTAGCGTTGCCAAGCGTTCTTCGTCCTCTGCATCCTCTCGGCGGCGGCCGTAGAGCCGCGCTCGCTCGTCCGCAAGAAGGGCCAGCGGAGGTATGCTGGCAAGGACATATGTGGCCTCGTAAGAGACATGCGGCCGGCCTCCGATCACACGCAAGCAGGCTCGTCGGTGGGCTGACTCCGCCTGTCGAATGTAGGCTCGCTTTTGTGCTGCTGTGCTCCAGACGGGGGCTCCATACAGGAGTATGGAGTCGACGACGTGAGCATACAGCTTGCGTCGGCTGCTTCTGGGCCCGCCAGAGTTGGGCATGATCTTCGTAAGGGCACCATTCACACCGGCTGCCTTCGCGCTGACTGTTCGGAGGTGGTGGTCGAACTTCAGCTTGGCGTCGATGTGCAGGCCCAGGTAGCGTATGGAGGGGGAAAATCCCGTAGAATTTTCTATGTAGCGTACGCGCAGGGAGCTGCGTTACAGTGTATTTGATTGCAAAATGCTCGCTCTTTCCTCATGTTTTAGGGCTGGTTGCTCGTAGAAAATCTCATGATATCATGATCATTTTTCAGGCAAAAAGTGAGGAAATACACATACAAGATGGCGATACTTGCTAGTTATTGAGTCCTGACGTGACTCAATGCATAACTATTGTCATACATTTTGAGCTGTAAGATCAGATGACGGAAGCAAGTATCGTAAACCATCGTTCAAAAAGTTTCGGCTGTACGAAGACCATTCAGGTCAGTGATACAGTCGTTGTGTATTTGATGGCAAAATGCTTGCTCTTTCCTTATGTTTTGCTGCAGGTTGCTTGTATAAAATCTCATGAGATCAAGATCATTTTTCAGGCGAAAAGTGAGGTGCCGCACATACGAGATGGCGATACCTGCTTGTTATTGAGTCTTGACGTGACTCAATGCATTACTATTGTCACAATTTTTGAGCGGTCGGATCAGTTGACAAAATCAAGTGTCGCAAATTATCATTTGAAAAAGATTCGGCTGTACGAAGATCATTTAGGCCAGTGATAGAGTCGTTGTGTATTTGATGGCAAAATGCCTGCTCTTTCCTTATGTTTTGCTGCAGGTTGCTTGTATATAATCTTATGAGAACCAGATCATTTTTCAGTGAAAAGTGAGGTTCGCACATACGAGATGATACCTGCTAGTTATTGAGTCTTGACGTGACTCAATGCATTAATATTGTCAAAATTTCTTAGCTCTCGAATCAGATGAGAGAATCAAGTGTCGTAAACCATCATTTAAGGAGGCTCGAGCGCGTGTAGCTGTCCTGCATTTGTGCGCTCTACGCGTCGTGCCTCTTGCATCTACGCATTGACGTTGTTGCGTCGCGCCTAGTGCGCACGTCTGCTACGGTTATAGTGTTTACACTTTATACATAGTCGAACACGCGGGTAATTATCTACGCGTGTCTACGCATGTATCGTTCAATTAGCACGTTTTTTTAATTACTAACAAGATGGAAAAAGCAAATGCATACACCCGACTGCATTTGACGAGAGGTCCGAGAAAAGGGAAGTTTGTAAAAAAATCAGTGGCGCAAATGATTGCGAAATTAGTGGCGTTTAATGCGAAAACATCGCAAAATCAGGATGTAAGTATTTCATAAAATTCATCACACTATTCTATACTACTTTTTTTATATATACCTGCAACAACTCATGTAGTCACTCTAATTACATATAAATATTATATAAATGTTTCAGGTTATGTGTCAAACTGAGGAGACTTGTCCTACTTTTGAAGGTAGCAGAATTATTGACATTGAACATTGAAAGAGGAAATGTGGTGTTATAAATGTAATGAGCCATTAACATTCCGAAATGTAAAATCTGAAATCAGAAAAGGTTTAATGAGTATTTTTAACATATTATGTACCAAGTGTAACAATTTCAAACCTGTCAAGACCCACAAGGAGCTTGTCAATGACGAATTAGCTCTGGGTAAGTGTATTACTGAAGCATTTTTCCTATCAAATTAATTTTATATACATAATGTTATTTACTTTATAGGAATGATCGATTCAGGAACTGGCCCATCACAGATCAATTCAATCCTTACCGTACTAAAAATACCTCCAGTAGCCGTAACTACAATAAAAAATCATGAGAGGAAAGTAGGGCCAGCCATAGAAAAAACTGCTGAGGATTCGTGCGTTGCCAGCATTTTATTAGAAAAGAAGCTAGTCCAAGAAAAGTAACTACAGACACAATCGTTTAAAAATCAGATGATCAGAGCATACTATGATTTAGTTATTTCAATTTATTTACAAAATTGTACATTACTCAAGCGATTGATTTTTACATTGATTTAATTACGTACAAATACTCTAGGTAGTTGTATACTACTGTTTTTTTGTTATTAATTTTTTTAGTCAAGGGCAATATGAATCAGGTTATATTTTTTCAATGAATTTTTAAACATTTTTTGTTTTTTTTTGTATAGAATAATTTTGAGATTTTTTACAATCTTTCAAATTTAAAAAATTAATGAGTTGTGCAATAACTTTTTACTTATGTAGTATACAACTATAGTTATAATTATATCAGTGTATTCACTGATAGATATTTTTTATATATACTAAATAAAATTCATAATAAATAACTGAACATATATTGATTCACTTTATTCAGAGAAAACCTGAATCCAAGTACAGATTCCTCAAGTTCCTCAAGTTCCTCAAGTTCCTTAGTAACTAATTTACAAGGCGCGTTCGACGGTGCGTGGCAAAAGCGTGGAATGGGTCACGCATATAATAGTTTATCTGGTAAAATAAATGGTTTTTATTATTTATTCTCTGGTATTCACAAAATAACACTACTTCGAAAAATGTAGGTCACTCTACGTTAGTAGGACTTCATTCAAATAAAGTACTATCGTATAGTGTTCGTTCAAAAGATTGCAGATACTGTACATTAGGTCATCCTACAGATGATCACGACTGCTGCAAGAACCACGTTGGTTCTGCCAAATCGATGGAACCCAATAAGGCAGTTGAATTAGTTACAAAAAATAATTTATTACCTGAAAATGGTGCAGCAATCAACGTTTTCGTAGGAGATGCCGATCCTAGTACCATATCAGCAATACGCAGAGAATCTGCAGATGGTTCAAAAATAGTAAGATTGTTTGATTTCAATCACATCAAGAAAGCTTTCACCAAGTCCTTGTTTGCGCTCAAATTTTCGAGAATGGTCATTGACTACCTCTCCTACAAATTTTCTCTCGCAATAAAAACGAATAAAAATGATGAAATCAAAATAAAAAGAGAGCTAGAAAATATTGTTCCACATGCTTATGGCGATCACACTTTGTGTAATGATTCATGTAAAGGGAAAATTCTTGGTGATGCATATGTTTACAAATATATACCGCATGGAAAATGTCTAACTGATATAGATTTACGCATAGAATTGACTAAAATCATACATTATTACTCACAAAATGCAAGTCAAATTAGACATTGTTCTTCAACGCAAATGAACGAGTCAATTAATAATCTAGTGGCATTGAGAAATCCAAAAAATAAGCACTATGCTGCTTCATCTTCGCTAAACTTTAGAGTAGCAGCTGCCATCTGCCATAAGAATATCGGCCCAGATTATATCAAATCCGTACTGGAGAAGATTTCAATTACAAAAAATTCTATTTCGGAGAAATATAGATTAAAAATGAAAGCCCTGTGTATAAAAAATGCTGAACGCAAAAACAAAATGAATTTAAAAAGCAACGTCAATCATTAAAAAAAAAAGGAGTAAAGAAAATTCTATTTCCAAACGCAAAGAAGGCATATCGTATGAAAGTGGTATGTCATTACATGATGTTTCTGCGGACATAGAGAGCCAAAATATATTATGCAGTAATGAGCCACTATTGTTATAGCCGGATGAATGTGAGATTATCATTTTCGATGTAGAAACAACTGGCCTGTCCAATACAGATGAGATAGTGCAGGTGAACTATTTTATTTTTTATGTAGCATTAATTTCTGTAATAATAAATTTCCGTACATTTTTTAGATATCAGCAATCTCTTCACACGAATCTATCTTTAACAGTTATATTATTCCATCTGTATCTATGTCAAAAGGGGCATAAATTGTTACGGGACTATCTGTTATTGATGGCGATCTATTTCTAAATGAGGAAAGACTTGAAACATCCTCAGCAGCAGATGCTATTATTTATTTATTCAATACATTAAAACATTTGAGAAACAAGTAATTTTGTTGGCGCATAATGGAAATAGATATGTATAATACTTTAATTTATGCATAATTTGTTAAAGATTTCTAAAATTTTAGATCGATACTCCCAGACTTTTGAAACTGGTGAAAGAGTCGGAAAACTTGACGAATTTTGTGAATATGTCGTAGGGTTTGCCGATTCCTTGCCAATTTTCAAAAAAGTATTGCCAGAGAGGGTAAAAAATAAAGAAAAATTTTCAATTTCTGCATTAGTATCAACTTTTTTGCCGAACGTCGATATTACAACATTGCATAATGCAATCGATGACGTGAAAGTTTTAAAATGTCTCATAAATAAACTTGAGATATCTTGATATACGCGGCCCGACCATAAGTCGGATCCGCGCCGTTTCCGCGCTTCTCGAAGCTCTTAGCTCGCCGCGTTCGGATCTGCGTCAGCTCTCCGCTTCGCGGCGAGAGACAGCTGCGTGCGCTCCCCACCCCAGTTCCGCCGGCCAATGACGCGTCGCCGCAGCGTCGCGCCGCCGCTGCGCGCTAGTATAAGTATAGCGCGCCCGGCCTGCGGAGCGCACTTGCGGTCGAGCTCTCGACTGCGACGCATGGGCAGCAAGCCTCTTGGAAATCCAAGAAGTACTGCTTTCCTAGAGGGTCACTCGGCTAGGGACTTTGACGAAAATAAAGATATTCTGTTAAAATTAAAATCTTCGACTTGTCTCTTCTCCACCTGCCTTCCTAAGACGACCACGGAAATTCCAACGACAAGCAGGGATCAGTTCGCTTACTCCACTACCTTCAGACATCAACGGGGCTCTACAAAAACAACAAACCGTCCTTTTCAGGGCCATCTTCTTTCGTTTAACAAAACATTTCAAGTTCTCTTCGGACTTGTAAAAAGAAACCTAAACAACGTAAATCGCCCTTCTCAGGGCCACCGTCGAACCGGTGATTGAGTTTCTAAAGTCTCAACGAGACTTTAGAAAAAACTCAATCAAACGGATCTCCTCAGGGCTACCTTCGCTCAAGGAAAGGCTTGATCAACTTCCTAGCCAGCTTGGCTAGGAAAGATCAAACTTGTCTTTATTACAAAGACTAAAAATCGAACGCAACACCAGCTAAAGTAATTATTACTTCGCTGAAATTTATACACTCGGACAGATCAAACGTTCGAGAAATAGGGCCGATCAAGACCCCGACGAGCCTTTGCAGGACCACCATCGGACTCTGCCACTCCACTATCAGCCGAGGGTTATTCGTGCAACGCGTTTCCCCACCATCGACGTACGAAAACATCAGACATGGATAAAAAGGGCGACGGGGCCGCAGGGCCATCACTCTTTCGACGACCGCCGAGCCAGCAGCATGGATCTCTGCGACGTAGCTGCCCGATTCGTCTCACTCGATTCTAGTAGCGACGAGGAAGAAGCACGCTACTCTCGTTTCACCAAGGAACACCGGCTTGCCTCCGTCGTCATCATACCACCGGGGAATATCATCTTGCGGCCAGCCAGCCTCCCGGACAACCCTGCCTGCATTCGTCAGCCAACTCGCCCGACTCCTGCGTGCCCGAGCCTCGTCCCCCACAGTTCGAGTCACCAGGGAAGAGACAGCCGCTCGAACTGCCCGCTCGAGCCCGCTCTCTCTCGCCGTACCTTCGGGAACATCCACCGGTCCCGCCTCACCTCCTCAAACCTATCAAGGTACGGATAGAGGCGCCGATCGAATTCCCAATCTGCAGGCCGACGAAGCAACCACCTCCGCCACCGGCAAAGAAAACGCCAAGTCCCGCACGGAGGCTCTTCGGCGAGCGCTTTAGGGAAAAGCCAGCGGATCCTCAACCACCGATCCAGACTCCTATCGTCGACGCCAAACGACGCAAGCGTTCGAAGGCCCCGTCCGACAAGCGACGCAACGCCAGGCGCTCAGCCGCGCATTAGCCAACAACTCCTGTGAAGCAGGAAAAGTTAGAAGAAACCAATCAGCCCTTCTCAGGGCTACCATATCGTTGAGACGTGAGAACAACTCATAACAATCTGATCAGCTTATTTGTCAGAATACCCAAAGTATTTCAGCTATTCTAAATAGCAAAGTAAGGCAGCAGATCATTGCATGTAACAAAGCGAGTCTAATTGATTTTAAAAATGAATTTTCGCCCAATATCATCAACAAAATGGCTTCTGCTGGAGTAAATAATAACATTTTAGTTTCAACTTATGAGAAAGGTGGTCAAGAAGCTATCTTGCTATTATTTACTGAAAATTTAAATGGAAGCCCAAGGATCACTAAAAATAAAAAAATTTTAGATAAAGTTATGAAATTATTTCCAACTAATCAATTCTAATCAAATGTTAAAAATTGATATATTTTATTATTAGATTTATTTATTGCTTCCTCATAGAGGAAGCTTTGTGATAGGCGTCAAAATCAACTTCTGATATAGAAGTCATAGGACAATTTCGATACACATATTCAGAATCGACATTTAATCCTGAACAATTTTCTGTATGGATGTGTGTGTGTGTGTTTTTTTTTTTTTTTTTTTTTTTGGATGTATGTGACGGTGGCTTCCCCGTGCACACCGTCCGTGACGACTTCTCCTTGTCCTGGTCGGCTTTGCCGATGAACGGCGCGCCAGACGAGCGGATGCTCGTCGCCGACCAGGGTCCGGCTAGCTAAATAAAAGGGGTAGGGGCACGAAAGTTCTCGCGGTCGTCGGGGTCTTGGGCTCGGCTTGCCTCCGAAAGGGAACGCCGACGGGTAGGGAGCGGGGACTCCTCTGATCTGCTGCACTGCACCTGTATGGAACGGCTGAAAACGTCGAAAACGCGAGAGAGAGGAAAATATTATATCGGGAAATTAAATAAACACACGGTTGATTTAGGTAGTACTACAAACAATTTATTGACACTATCTTTCTCTTTCGCACACTCTCATTCACACCGTGGGCACGCGAGCTGCGTTGTCACGAGAGGGTCGGCACGAGGCACGGAGAAGTACACGCAAAAATACTCACGTGTGTCTCGCGCACGAAAACCACTACCAGACGGGTGGACTGACTCGTCGCCGGGGTCACGCAGATCGCGCGGTGTCTCGGGCCACGTCTGTTGGCCACCGACGTAGCTGGACGGGCCGGATGAAGGCTCGGGCGAAGGTGGTGATGAGGCTTGGGCGCCGCGAGAGTCGCAAGCACGCACGCTCGACACTCGCGTATGCACCAACAGCACTCCGCAGACACACTTACAACACACTCTTTCTTCTCTCCACCCACACGTACACGACACTCTAACTCCACCAGAAAACCGACTCTCCAACTTCGACTACTCTACGACATACTTACAGCAAAAAACTATCGGTCGCGCGGGTCGAGCTCTGCTCTCTACAGTGGTCCAACTCAATGTGTTGAATTGTCGTCCGCTAGCTCGCTTCGGTCGTCTCGCTGATCTTCGGCACGCGTGCCGCGTGTCGCCTATACAAGTCGGAGCGGGCCTCGCTTGCACGGGATGTGCGAACGTAAACATTGCAGTGTTTACGTTCGCGCGCCACAGTGGTCTCGCGAGGCCGGCTTCGCGTCGCTTCGTACAGCGCGAACCTGAAACAATGCGGCGCAAATTCGTTAATTATCATTATTTGATTATTTCGCTCCTCGTAGCCGACACTACGACGCTTGCCGAAGGCACAACGTCACACCCCCTCCCTTACCCGCGACCTACCCGGGTCGCGCCAAGGGAAGACGATGTCGTGCAAGCTCGAGGGAAAAGCTCAACTTGATAGCTTACCTTTTTCACCTACATCGCTCCCTTTGAGTTGGGTGGCTAGGGTGTTGACGCACCGGTACTGCGGGGTCGCCTAGCTTCGCCTTCTCATTCTTCTCGACCTAGGGCAGAAAAGAAGGTTTATGTTACACCGCTCACTCGGGCCTTCCATCAGGCGGGGTTCTTAGCCACTCGCTTTTTGGAGATATGCCCCTCCAACTTACCTTCGTTGGGCCGCTTCGGGGCCCGGACAGCTGCGAGCAGCACCTCTTCTCGCACCTCCCGGCGGACGTCGCGCAAGTTCTCGGCCAGCTGGTTCATGGCGAGGACGAACGCGATGGTACCTGGCTCGGGTGGCGCGCCGAGTTGCGCCACCGGCGGCCGGGTGGCGTTGGGCGGCGGTGCGGCGACTTGCGCTACGAGCGCCAGTTCCTCTACACGGCGAGGAGGCTCGATCGCTCGGTTGATCGCTCGGGGCGACGGAGCTTGGTGGGTGGGCGCCGTCGGCGGTGCAGGTCCTGCGGCCGAGGCGGTGGACGGCTCGGTGATCTCGGTGATCGTCGCGGTGCTGCGCGGCGGTGACGGAGCGCGCAGTATTGCGACCCCCGAGGCCGGTCGCCGGACGGTCGCCTCGCGGCCGTGCGATGTTCGGGTGGCGGGTCGGTCGCGACGCGCCTGGCTCTGCAGCCACCGCTGGTAGCCGTCCCGGCACCGTGGGCAGTCGGCAGGGGTTTCCACGTTCCGCCGGCCGCAGTTCCAGCAGTACGTACGTACTCGGGCTCTTGTGACACGCCCGCCATCCGTGGTCCGTCTCCCAGCAGATGAAGCAACCGCCCTTCGGCGGTTCGACATGCTTGTCGCGTGGCAGATGCCTGCCGTCGAAGACGGCGCCTCGCCGTTTCGGCTCGGTTTCCAGGAGGGAAGCCTGGTACGCCCTTTCCCACCAGGGCTCCTCCTCGGTGCTCCCTTGTCGAGCGGGGACGACCTGGCGCGTCTGGGGGTCGGTGTCCGTTTGGCTTCGGCTCTCTCGGGACAGCGCCTTGCGTGGCCACGACGCGCCGCATCTCCCAGTACTGCTCCTGTTGCTTGGCGACGCGACGCGCGGCGGCCAGGGCCCGTTCGTGCCGCTCCTGCTCCAGGTTTTCGCGCTGGCGAGCCTCCTCGGCGGCTCGGGCGCGGTCCTGCCGGCGGCGAGCCTCCGCGAGGCGATCGCGTCGGCGGGCCTCCTCCTCGGCTTGAGCGCGTTCCCGCTGGCGGCGGTCCTCCACCAGGCGATCGCGTCGGCGGGCCTCTTCATCGGCTTGGGCGCGCTCTTGCCGGCGGTGGTCGGCTTCAGCGGAAGCATCGCCGGTGGCTCTGGTGGTAGCTGGCGTGCGAGTGTCCGGCACCTTGGCTGTCGCTGAGGCGGGAGTCGGCTCTGGGGCCGTGCGTTTCGCGCGGACGCTGTCGGCTCGCTCTTTTGCTGCCAGGAGCCGCTGGAACCGCTCCGGGTCTTCGTTTGGTGGCGAGAGCTGCGGGGTGATTTCGCCGCGGTTGAGGGCTTCGCCCAGCTTCTTCTCCCTCTCGATGGCTGCGGCGAGCTTCTCCCGGCGGGCCTGGCGGCGTTGGCCGGGCGTCAGACCTAAGTTATGCATGGCCGGGAAGCGGGGCGGCGGCCAATGAGATTTCGGTTGCGGGAAGGCTCCTTCGTCGACACCCTCGTCCCAATGGCTCGGGATCTCGGTGACCGGCGGAAACGGGAGACTGCTCGCCATGGGTCCGCTTTGTGTCTCGTCTCCGACGCTGGAGTCCGGGGACGCACACAATACCAGCACGTCGTCGTCGG
Organism: Trichogramma dendrolimi; assembly: GCA_034770305.1. Lineage (NCBI taxonomy): Eukaryota > Metazoa > Arthropoda > Insecta > Hymenoptera > Trichogrammatidae > Trichogramma > Trichogramma dendrolimi. The sequence goes on along the minus strand of JAPMIB010000163.1, from coordinate 135,445 downwards.
GTTGTTCTTGACGCGGCGGTACGGGTGGCTCGATGACGGCCTCTGCGGGCGGGGCTGGGTCCTCAGCCGGAGTGGGCGGGAGTAAGCCGACGCTCGCATCAGCGGGTGGAGTCGTTGCCGCGTGCTGGCAGCGGTCGCGTCCGCGCTGCTTGCCGGCCGGTCGTTGCTGGCTTCCAAGGCGGCCCGTCGAGCGTCTTCGGCGACCGCAGCGAGGACGCTGCGGTTGTATTCAGACAACCTCGGTGCGGGTGCGGGCGGGGGTCGCACGGGCGGCGCTGGTGGGTCCTCGGCCTGCGCTTGCAGACGGGCAGCGACGCGTGTCAGGTGCCCCCGGGTCCCTCGCATCCGGTTACCAGCCCGTTGCACATTGGGGCGAAATAGTAAAAAAACGCACTAAATTCTTGCGTATTGCGTAGTTGATCGGAAAAAAAATAATGAAAATATTTTGTTGTTTAGAAAGGTATCGAAAAACGAAAACCACTGCATTTTTTTATTTATCTATCAACAATTTAAGTTTGTGGCAAATCAAAGTTAATGAAAAATACAACAAATAAGCTTTAATTGCACAATTTGCCCATTATTGAATTAACATACCTCTTATCATTGAACGTTATATTATAATCCCAATATGTTGTAAAAAAGCTTTGAAACGTTTTTCAAAAAAAAATCATTTAAATTAATTAATTATATCTATTTATTAACAATAATGAATAAATAAAGATCGATGTCAAAATTAACAATGAAAGTAGTCATTATAATAATACATGTTTATGTGTTTTTTTGCAAAAATATATTTTGTTCAACAAAAAATTATTTCAATAATTGGTAACGTATACCACACATAATGTACAAAGCATGATAACAATAAAAAGTCAATGAAGGCAACAAAAATGAATAAGAAATGAAAATTGCATCAATATGACAAATTTGTTTCAATCTGACCTGAAATTAAATTTTTTACGATTAGAATAACTTCGACTGACTACTCTAAATTTGATTATCATGAAATTATAAACAAATTTATACATACATCTCTAATCAATGAAATCTTCAAAATTTATATCTTCGCCAACATATTCTTCAATAAACTCTTCATCATCGATGATAAGGAGTTGTCTCATTTCACTTGTCAGCTCATGTGTTTTTTCTTCTTCAAATTTCTTGTAAGAGAAATTAGCGGATCTGAGGTTGCAAGCAAACGGTGAAATGTATCAGTATTCGTATCTATTCTGTAACCCAATTAATTCACAATCATATAGAGAGCAATAAAAGAAACTGTACGCAAATTTTCGAACGTATAAGCGTACACAAAGTTAAGGTACAACATTCCATCAGGTTTCATTATTTGAGCACAGGTGTATAAAAACACTCACCGAGAGGTTTTACGAGAAAAATTAAGTCGATATGACTTAACATACTTATTATTAGATTCCTGAGCTTCCTCAGAAAGCATACCAATTGGCAATGTGGCATGGTCGATGATTTGATGGCCATGAATTAAAATGACATGTACAGATGTTGGCATGTGATACCAACTATAAAACTCATTGTACAGTGAGGCAGTTTCAAAGCAATATGTTTGAAATGCCACAGTATTTATTTTTTCATTGCTCGATAATACGGCTAAAATAACTTTAAACTTTTTAAAAGTTCCAAATTAAAGCCTGAAAATATATTTTTTCATTAGTACCTATAATTTCATAGAGTTACAGCTAAAAATTAACATACGTGTGATTTGTAACAAACCTGTGACTTCAGAAACGATGTCTGGATTGGAGAAAAATTTTCGAGCAGTATTTCCATCATTAGTATTACCCGACCCGTGAGTTGGGGTATCGACGATAATAGATAGAGAGTCACGTAATGCCATTTGAATATATTTTTTTCGTTCATCAGCTTTGGCACACATTTCTGGGTTATTGGACAATAACTTAATTGAAAAGTTAAAAAGTTATTAATTATGAGATATTAATAAGGTAACGAATGAAATCAATTTTTCTCTGATTTACCTGCCAATTTCCTTCCTTTTCACCCGTCATTCGATACGAAATATGGAGAACCATCTCCATAAAACGTATGTGCGCGTGAAGGATCGAAATTCCATATTTCAGTGACTCCGGTATGATTGGTTTACAATACATATCATAGATATTGTTGAATTGAGAAATTGTACTCTTACATACATGACACGTAAAACTAGACGTCTTATTCAGAGCACCACAAATCTACAAAATTTCTGGAGTTGATTTATATTCATTTATAATAAGTATATTTTATGTGGTTTCAAATTTAAACGTATGTACCTTTAAAACACGTGAGAGCTTTTGCGTTAGATTGTGTATGCGTGTATACAAATGAGAGAGTGACACAGAGCTTATGCATGATTGTGTGGTTGTAATAGAAAAACAGAAAGCTCGTGCGAATGATAATGTATGCGTATACGTGAATGTGAGAGATTTTTGAGTGATTATGTATGTGTGTATGAAAATGAGAGAAAGAGAAAGAGAAAGAAAGCTTTCGTGCATGATTGTGAATTCGTGTATGCGAATCAAAGAGTGTCAGAGGGCTGGTACGTGATTGTGTATGCGTGTATGTGAATCAGAGAGTTACAGAGGGCTTGTGCGTGATTGTGTATGCGTGTATTAGAATGAGAGAAAGACAGAGAGCTTGCGAGTCATTATGTGTGGGTGTGTAGGAATGAGAGAAAAAAGAGAGATAGAGAGAGAGAGAGAGAGCTTCTTTGAATGATTTTGTATGAACATACGTGAATGTGAGAGACTGGTTTGTGATTGTGTATACTCATATAGAAAAGAAAGAGCAAACGTGAGCTTGCGTGAATGATTATGTATGCATATACGTGAATGTGAGAGACTTGTGAGTGATTATGTAAGCGTGTATAAGAATGAAAGAGCGTGACAGCTTGTATAAATGATTATGTATGCGTGTGTAAGAATCACAGACTGAGAGAAAGAGAGAGAGCTTGCGCGAAAGTGAGAGCTTGATAGCGCTGATAATAGCTTATATATATTTAACGTATTATTATTAATTTTACCTTTCCATCGATCATTGTCAAATGCATTTCGAAAGATATGCTACAATTATCGTGCTCTAAAGCTGTTAGCCTTTCGATTTCCTCATTTAATTGACTTTCTTCTGTTCTTGCTAAATCTGCTGTTTCTTTTTCAAATGAAAGTTTTATTTGGTCGGCAAAATCGAGTTGATGAAGGTGTTGGATTTGACCAATACACAATATTTTCATCAGCATCGACCAGCTGCAATGGTAGAAGAGACGTACAAAATACATTGTCACAGAAAGCCCCAGAATCATCTGACTTTTGCTTGTAACATTTAGCATTTGTACCGTCGAAACCATATTTTGATATTAATTTTAATTGCCTGTTTTCTCCAGGAATATTCAAATCTAAAGCCATCATGAGCCGTTGAGCGGTGTGGTTTAATAAGCTTTGGAGTGGTACTCTACACAGTCTTTCACTTATGAAAATCTCGTCTGGATACGTGGCTTTTTTGGATTGATACATCTATTTACATATTATATGATCCATAAATTTGACGAACAAACTAAAATAATTTGAGTTATGAAAAATACCTTTTTATACGAGGGAAACAAGTCATGGCCTTTTTCAAGAGCTACGTTTCTTGTAAATTGGTATTTATCTCTAGACATATGAGTCTCTATGAGATATGACAATCCCTCTTCCGCAGACATTGAACTGGATTCAGGCTTTTCGAATAATTTCAGCAGTTTCTCAGCAGTATCTTTATCGAATATAAGATCAATTAGCCAAGTTGTTATCGACTTTTAATTTTTTCTTCGCAGCACCAATGATTTCTTCGGTAGTCACATTTTTATTTAACTCTGCGACCTTATTATCTTGAGTACGAGGTGTACATACATTAAAGGGAAGTTTTGGTCGACCGACATTATTTACTGGTATTGCTAATAAATATAATATATGAAATGATTAATGCAAAATCACTTTGGAAATATTTATGTATATACATATTAATATCGAATACGTAAACATATCATATTTCCTAACATTTCCATTTTCGTACACTTTTCTGAGATGAACGAAATTTTGTAAATTATAGTTTTTTTTACAAATTCAATTGTCAACGAAGTATCACGTGTAGAATTATTTCTCATTCAGTAAAACATGTTGCTTTTAAATGTTGAAAAAATTCTAGGAGAACTTCTCATTAACACAGTTACTGTGATTTTTTTTTTTACACATGATTCAATAAGTGCCAGACGGATCTTGTTTGATGCACCTTTATACAAGCCCAATCTTATGTTTAATTGTGTGCAACTTCATTATAGGTGAGCATTCTCAAGTCACCATTCAATAATTTTTGCTGCTGTGACGATACCATTGTGCTACTGTTCCTGAACCCACGCAGCCAGAGACAAACAAGGGCTGGATCGATCATTCGTCTACAGGATATTGATGACTGTATTGATCTTACTGGCCAAAATGTTGCTGTCGACCACGCAGGCAGTCATCGAGCATCCCAATGGTAAATAATAAATGAGATATAAATTGTACCTGCAATGTTTGTTTTCTATGATTTTTGAAAAATTTACAGCACAAATGTGTGTCTTCATCAAGCTTAAAGGCGAGTGGTTCACTGTCATGGACTTATTGGTCATGGTTTATAATCCACACAACGAGTAATATTTTTTATTAATGTTAAAGCAATATAACATAGTATAATTACCAAATTGATAATTATTTTCAGATTTGATAAAATCAAGAAATCCAAAGATTCAGAATCAATACCACTGGGTAGTATAACTTCTGATGATGATAATTATGCTAGGTCACAAGATTCAAGAAATTCCTGTATTTGGCTAGTTGCCTTGGTTAAACGCCTTGCCGTTTTCAGTTTCCAAAGTCTGGAGTGTTCTGACTTTTCATTGGAAAGATTTTCTAGTGAAAGAAATTTGACGGCACCAGTTACTTATGCATTTGGCAAGTTCTGGGAATTATTAACATTCAAAACGATAAAAGAAAATATTATGATTGTAAGTATAGGACTTGAAATTTTCAATACATATCCAAAATATTAATTATAATAATTTCTAATTGATACACTTTTTGTTATAGAAATTGGTGCTTCAAATTTTAGATAACTTGACGGAAGCTATAGGTAAAAAAAAGGAAACACCAAAGCACAAAATGAAGCGTTATCTGCCATAATAAAACTAGACAAAATTAGAGCATTGCGAGTACCTTATGAAGAAGAAATTATTGAAAATCTAGTAATTTTGAGATTGGAAATAATATTGGAATTGCTGCAAATTTCTTCTTATAAAGAAATAATTCACAGATTGAGAACAGATGCAGAGGAAAGGCCGAGAGTGGAACGAATAGCTGTGAGTGATTCGTTGTACGATGTTGTCGTTACAATATTTAATCTAATGAATTTTTAATTTATATTTTCAACAGATATGGATTAAAGAAAATTCTAAGTTGGAAATTGTTTCTAAGGGTTCTTTGCATCAACGGCGATATGTAGAAAAACTCGAAAAATTGTTCCTTTTTTTCAACCATGAATGGACGTCAACTGTACAAGTTACAGATGCCGTCTGGGCTGTTCAAGCTGACAAACATAATGTATTGGCCGCACTAGTCTGGGATTTCAGTACTGAGCAGTTGAATCATCTTTTTGAATGCTTTCAAGTAATTTGTTTTATTTTTCATTTGCTTTAATCGTACAGTACTCTGACACAGGATGTCGATGTATTTTTTGCCACATAACAACTAACTAACTGCATTTATAGTCAAATGACAATTGTTGGAAAAGTGTTCGGTTTTCGGAGCCACGGAAAATATAAGTCTGGCTCTTTGTAAAAGATTCAAAATAAGCAGTCCGTGACTTTTATTCACATTTTCCTTAAATATAAATCTCGACTTTTATATTCTACGTTATTCGAATATTCTTTGTTACTTTATTTAATAGTATATTTTAAATGATTTTCGTTTACAGACTAATTGCATAACTGAAAATACCAAGCAAAGAGATAAGCTTCGAGAGATAAAAGAACGTGTGGGCTGAAGATGGCAAACATAGAGTCGTGGTTCATAAGGTAGAATAAAAATCGATTTAATCGTAATGTTAAAATAATTGTAACAAAACACGAGTAATAATGTAATGTATAATTACAGGTTCTGATGCTCTATGGGAAAATTTTCTCATTCAGGCGAAGTGGCAACTGAAACTATTCATCGAGCTATTAGCGCAAATGCTCAAATTTTAATCTACCCTTGCTCAGAAGAACGTAATTCTCAAAATAAGATATACATGGATAAATTTGTAGTAGATGAAAAGTTGGCCTTGAATTCTGAAACAAATGCGGCGAATTTGTCATCTCTACGAATCAAGTGTAAATGTGGGACACAATCAACTTTCTCATCGTGCTTATTACAAGCAAGAAGTCATGGAACGACTTAGGAGTCGATTTTGCATCGTTATTCACGTAACAGAATTACAAGAGAGACTCGACATCTTGCTACAATCAATACTAAAAGTAAGATATGAATATTAATATTCAATGAATGCGTACCAATGTAGTACATAAAGTTAATAATACGGGTCTGTTTGTAGGTTGTGCCGTTATGGCTCTGCGCTGAACGAGCCAAACAAATATATCAGAGCTTGGCCAAACAATTGGCTATTCCTTTAGTTAAAAAGAGACAGCAAAATTCGGTCAATGAACAGGTACGTTTTTTAAAAATTTTAAGTCCGGCTCAGATTCTCGCATAACGTGTTTGAAATTCGCGCTCGAAATAAATACTGTGTGTCGCTGCTAATACAGCGCCTCCGCTCGAAAGCGTCGGAAATTCCCAAACTCTTCAACTCCCGCCACAAAGGCTTCGTGATTTCACATTGGTGCAACGCTGTCCCGACCGAACAGAGCGAACTTCCCAACGACTAGTCCCAACGAAGCCTTGTGGAAATAATTGAAGTTTAACAATTATTACCTAAATAAAAGTTTTTTTAAACTGGTTTTTTTTTTGTGCGATCATGGTCCTGCAGGCGTATCAGCGGTGTAAAGACGGTCGAATTTACATCGTATCGAGAACAACCGAAACAACTTAGTGAGTAAAAGCTCTATTATTCTTATCGAGTAAAATACTTTCATGTTCTAAGAATTACAAACGGTTTTTCTTCGGCAAATTGTTTGACCAGTTTTAATTTTTTATCGGTGCATACATTTTAAGAATTATAATAATTAATAGCATAGTGTGAGATCATTTTGGCAGTGGTGTTCGAAAATCTTTCCTTTGTTTCTTTCTTGCGGCAAACTAAATCCCTCGAGATACTGACTATTTTATTCCCGAAAAATAGTGACTCTCACCAAATAGCGCCTTCAAAAATTTTGACTCATAATCATGAACCGAATTTTTTTTCCATTCAAATATCTTCTTCGCGAACTATTGTTTGAGTGTATTGTGTGGCTGTGTAAGTGCTATTAAATAATAATTTTTTGCCTAGAATTAATAAATTTGCTTCTATGCAATAGATATGCGCGCGTGGGAACCGTTTTATGTTATCGTTAGTTTTCAATTTTCGCTCAGGTAATTGTCGAGCGGGCAAAAACAGAAAATTCTTCGCGCGCGCGTGATGAAGAGAATGCGAGAGAAGGAATACCTATCATTTTCATTTATCGTAATATATTTTCTGCTCTCTTCCGCCGAATCCATTATTTGTATATAGAAGAGGATTTAGAAAATTTTGTCTTTATTTCAAAATGTCGGCTCGATAAATGACGATAATGGAACTTCATTCATTTGTCTCTCCACGAAATGAATCATGAATCAGTCGAGATGTTTTATGACCGCATGGTAGAAACCACCTTTCATATCATATACGATCCGCTCTCATATATACATGCAGGCGAGACCGCTTCAGGTTCCCGGATAACGTGTGTGTACGCGCCCCTCCCTTCCCGCGCTCACATCGCTTCGTAATATAAGGGACTGATGCGAGAAGTGAGCTTCAAATTCGTGCTCGAAATACTGTGTGTCCCTGCGCGCGCTCTACGTCGCCTCCGCTCGACACCGAGGGAAATTCCCAATCTCTTCAACTCCCGCCGCAACGCCTTCTTTATTTCACATTCGTGCAACGCTGTCCCGACTGAACAGAGCGAACGTCGCAACGACTAGCCTTCTTCAAATAATTGAAGTTTAACCATTATTATCTTGATAAAAGTTTTTTTAAACAATTTTTTTTTGTGCAATAATGGCTCTGCAGGCTTATCAGCGGTGTAAAGATGGTCGAATTTACATCGTATCGAGAACAACTGAAACAACTTAGCGAGTCAAAGATCTATCGTCCTTATCGAGTAAAATATTTTTTTTGTTTTAAGAATTCGCAAACGGTTTTTCATTGTCACCTGATTGGACCGAAGTTTAAATTTTTTCATCAGTGCATGGATCTTTTTTTCTTAAATTTACCATGGTTACTGAGTTGTGCCTATATAGAATTTAGCGAATAATGAATCGTAACTTTTTCCAATCTAATTATCTTCTTTGTCAACTATTCTGTGGGTGTATTGTGAAATTGTGTGTGAGTGCGATTAATTAATGAAGGTTTTTTTCTAGAGTTATTCCAAATTCTCCTATGCAGTAAATGTGCGTGAGTGGCGGTTGATTTTGACGATCGTTTATTTTCAATTGGCATTTGGGCTATGTATTGAGCGTTTACAAAGAGAAAATTCCTTTTTCTTTTTTTTTTCTGGCAAACGAAATTTCGCGACACATTGAACATTATACTTGGGAATAATATTAAAACAAATGGACATGAATAAAGTGTTTTCGATTAATACTGAACTCCTTTTTTTGTTTATTGCAGTTATCTTCGTTGTCGTAATGTGGAATTCGGATGCTTCGCTACAGCTGTGATTCGTCGTGATAATGTTGATGAAATCATAGAAAATAATCCTCATGGCGTTAGCTGCCCACCTAGTCATGATGCTTTGCAAATTGTTCGCTTCAAGAATGCCATGAAAACGGCTACAAGAATAAACCATCAGGAGCCTCGAGTCATTTATGACACTTATGCTCTAATTTACCCCGAAGCAGCTAGCTTGGTTCCCTTTCACCAGATTCGGAGCACACTGAAAAAATGGAGGTTGGCAGCTTTTCCAGCCAATCCGACCAACCTTGATCAAATTATTCTTCAACTTGAAAATCCCATCAACGATGGTCTGTTTAACCATCGCCAAGGGACGCTTACTCGGAGAGTTTTGGGATTCTGATGAATGCCGACATTTCGGATTCTATGATGCCGATTTGATCAATCATGTTGTACCACACGTTAGTACAATAATGATTGATTTTACTTACAAAACGTGCATCGAAATTGAGAACGAAAGCATGCAGCTCGGCACTGTGATGGCTGTTTACAACGGGCACGCAATGCCGATCATTTGGTTTTTATTGTCTCGTAAAACGACTAACTGTTACTGAAGGATGACAACGATGATTCACGATTTATTAGCCACAGGAAATATTCGTACGATCGTTACGGATTTTGAGCTTGCGCTCCAAAACGCACTAAGAGAACGATACCCAGAAGCTTACATGATAGGCTGTTACTTCCACTACGTTAGGGTAAGTTTAATTATTATAGAAATGTAATTTATTTGAAATATATAAAAATGTTAATACTTACACCCTTATTTCCAGTGTTTGCATGGTAAACTGTTTACCTTAGACTTGTCGGAGTACGTAAAGAACAACGCTGGGGCCAACCTTTTTATTCGAAAGTGCGCTGCCCTCGCATTTCTGAAGGAAGCAGATATAATTCGAGAGTTCGATTCGCTCATAGAGAGATCACCAGAAGATGTTGTTCATAATTTGACTCAATTCGTCGAATATTTAAGAAGATTTTGGTTAAATAGAGTTCGACCAAGCAATTTTTCCTGTTTCGGAGTGCACACGAGAACCAACAACGCATTAGAGTCGTACCACAACATCCTACTACACAGATTGGGGACACACCCCCCTTTCTGGAGCTGGATATCGAAAATTAAACGACTGTTGGAATTGCAATGGACCGATATTCGAAGTTTAGATCACGGCGTTCCAGTACGCAGGCTTCCTAAGCATTCTACGATGTTCAGGAATAGACAATTGCAGAATGGTAATACTTTCATACTTGTTTACAATTTCTACAATAACTAATTAATGCATCTTTTCTTTCAGCTTGGAGATTATTTCATTTAGGCAACATCACAGCTTCACAATTAATGGCTATTGGCTCGAATTTGATAGGTGAATTCTTCAATTCCAATTTAGAAAATATCCGAGATGTGGACGCAGCTACAGTCATTGATTTGGAAGCCACATGTACTGAAAATTTGCGTCCAAATGATAGAAATGATCCTGATTATGATTTTAACCTTGAACGAGACTTTCGACGCAACGAGCGATTAATTATACAAAGGGGCTTTCTCCAAGACGGCGATGGTCGAGTAATAATTCGACAAGGAGCCGCCGCAAATAATCAACCTGCAGCTAGACAAAACATACTACATGTACGCAATAATGGTGAGTTTTAAAACAATGAGCTAGCATTTCATATTCGTCTTAACTTGCTATATTGTACTTTGAATGATTTTACAGGCATAGGTCATAGAAGACGACGTCGCAGACGTCCTAATGCTGCAAGGCGTGGTGCTGCTAATGCAGTCAATAACAATCGCTTCGCCATTGTTGCTCCTGATAACGATCACCTTGCTATTGTTGATGCTGTTAACAATAATCGGTTCGCTGGCGCTGCTGATAACCGTCCTCTTGCTGTTGATGCTAATATTGATAATCATTTTGCTGTCGCTGCTGATAACAATGGCTTCGCAATCGCTGCCCAAGGCGTTAATAACAACCACTATGCTGCTGCTACTGTCGCGTTGGAAAATGTTGCTCGTAGCGAGCCTTCTGTTAACAGACAAATTCCAGTAGCCTCAGGATCAATCATCCAAGATCATCAAATAGCTGGGACGGCTCCCGTCCCAATGTCCATAGAAGAAAATGCTTCTTCTGTTCGATACGAGCCAGGCAATCATTTCAATAGTGGTATTGTATAAATTTTTTATTTTAGCAGTCTTATTTGAACCAAAATCAGGTATAGTTGTGCAAAATTGAATTTATGTCAAACGAAGGTGTACACTGACGCATTCGACTAATGATTATGTATCCCGTCTGGTGAGTCCGCTGAGACTCGATTGCATTTTATATGCGTAACTCGAGTCCCATTCGGTTGATTATTTTCATTTAGTCTGAACGAGTTGGAATGTACCCGCGTTTTAATTCAATTGTTACTTACGACATCAATTTTTTTAGTAGAAACGTTCGCAGTGTATCGATAATTTTTTATTATATATTATCAATGATACCTCACGTTTAGTTTGACAATATTATAACAGTACTGTTGTATTTACGGTTGTACTGCATAACTTTTAATGATTATTGTTTGTCTGCTTAGCGCCTATTCACGATAATCAGAGAGCTGGACCATCGCATGCCTCGAATTCTGGACCCGATCACGTTGCAGCTGGTGTTGGTGTATTCGCAATCGGCACTCACAACGAGCCTTCTGCTACTGGACAATCTTCTTCAAGTGTTCCAATTGCGCAAGCCCCTAACAATAGTAATTTATCGCTTTTTTATGTAATTATAGCGTAATCTTTTCATTTACTTACTTGCAACATTTTTTCCAGACATCTGTGCTGTATGCATGATTGAAGAGAAAACTCACTGCTTTCGCCCTTGCAATCATTATATATGTTGTGAAATGTGCGCTCGTAGACTATCCAACCATCCTAAAAAGTGTCCTAAATGTCGTCAAACGATCAGGACATACGCTCGTATATACGAGTAATTGATGTTTTTTTCGAAAATCATATCATATCCATGCTATTTTTCATTTTGTTTTTTTATTAATTTCTTGATATATGACATAAAAAATAAGCAAAACTTGTGTTTCAGAAATTTACGAAGAATGAATAAAAATTTGTAATTCCGAAATCTAGGATTTATATATATATATATATATATGTATACTAGGGGGGCTCCGCCCCCCTGCTCGCTCCGCTCGCCAACCCCCCGTTTGAAATTTTAAGAATAATAGTTATTCAATTACAAAATATTTATTGATTAAATATTGAATATGTACAAATATGTTATGTCCAGAATTTAACGAGTTTTTTTTATTACATATCGTTAATGATAAGGAATAATTCGATAAGTGTAGTGTTTATACCTTTTCCACCACACCTACGAAATCAGTTGATTTTTGGCACATCAATGTGTTGATCAACGTTGAGCAAAAACATATAAAAATAGGTTTATACATTTTAAATAATTTATACTTAATACTAACGTAACATACATAATATAACTAATATCGTTTCCACACCACCTATGAAAGAAGTTTTTTCGTGTCCATTAAACATTATCATTTGTCGCCATCAAATGTTAATGTTTCAATGTGTCCGAAAAATGTTTCAAGAGGTAGATATTCCGGCGCGTTTTTTTTAAAGTTGTGTCCCTTATTAATTTAATTATTAATTTAGAAATTATTATTTATTAAAATTATTAATTTGTACCTCTACTCCAATAATCTTCCCTGTTGCCATACAGACAATTGTATGAACCGTTAACGTGATACAAGAGAAAACGTTCGATCTCTTCGCCTCGGAAAATTTCCTTAATTTCGTCTTTGTAACTAACATCGATCATACATATAAATTTCTTCTCCCTTATTTCCTTATAATTGTTTCCTGATAAGGAAACGACCTCTACGATGTTGAACTTGCAGGCCGCATGGAAATGCATGAATCCAAACTCGTCGGTGTAGTTCACGTCGAATCTGTCATATATTTTAAAGAGATGACCGTAATTAATTTTTCTTCGACCTGTTTACAGTTATGTATAATTTACCACCGGAAAAGTAATATTTGCCTTTTTTTACACTTATCGTGTCGTCAATTTTTACAGGAATTTGGATATGCTTATTCCAAATCCAGTCTCATATGCATCTTATATGATAATTCTTATCTTCATCTTCATACAGTATCTCCATTCTTTGCTTTGGAAAACGCATTTTTTTTCTTCAATAAAATTATGTGGATTAGGCCTTTAAATTTTTTAATTATTTTATTTATTATATTTAATTTAGTAATTTACAATACCACAATTTACACACCATATTATTTCATTAATCATGATAAGACAAAACTTCCAATAATTTGTAATTTTGTACCTATCTTCCAATTTTTTTTGTCCAATGACTCTTTTGTTAGAATAACATCCAATTTGATCGGAGTTAATTCGTCAATTTATCAGGTCAATCCGGTCATTACTTCCCTGCGTCTGTTTACAGTTACGTATAATTTACCACTGTAAAAATAAGATGTGTCTCTTTTTACTATTATCCTGTCATCGACGCCGTGTTCGTCTATGTTCCTTCCTAATTTTCTTATGTTTTTTTATCCTGTCACTAATTTTGACGACAATATCGTCGCAGTCATACTGGCAGACCACGTAAAAATGAGTAAATCCAGACTCGTCGGTGTAATTCACGTCGAATCTGTCATATATTTAAAAAATTTATCTTCATCGACGCCGGGTTCGTCTATGTTCCTTCCTAATTTCCTTATATTTTTTATACTGTCACTAATTTTGACGACAATATCGTCGCAGTCATACTGGCAGACCACGTAAAAATGAGTAAATCCAGACTCGTCGGTGTAATTCACGTCGAATCAGTCATATATTTAATAAATTTATCTTCATCGACGCCGGGTTTGTCTATGTTCCTTCCTAATTTTCTTATGTTTTTTTATCCTGTCACTAATTTTGACGACAATATCGTCGCAGTCATACTGGCAGACCACGTAAAAATGACATTACATTTTTAATTTTCGATATCTTCGGCTCGAACAATATCGATCTCTTTCAATCTTTCTAAGCTTGGGATATCTCTATCGACCTCGTCTTCTGATTGTAAGTCGTTGACTTCATTAATTTTGTCTATCGTTGACTTCATTAATTATGTCTCGTCTTTGTAACCGATATCGATTAACAAATCGATGAACAAATCTTTCCCATTAACGTACAGACGTCTGTCTGCACCTTATCGTACTTGGTATGTCTTGATCCACCTCGTTCTTGGAATCTAAGTAGTCAACATTATCATTTTTGTCTTAGGCATAACTGCTGTAGCATACATAAAAAAAATAATATTTATTTTCTCATGAATTTTGTAAAAACAATATCATTCCCTTCCTAATTTTCTTATTATTATTTCATTAATCACGATAATACACAATTTCCAATAATTTGTAATTTTATACCTATTCCAATTTTTTTTGTCCAATGACTCTTTTGTTAGAATAACATCCAATTTGATCAGAGTTAATTCGTCAATTTATCATGATAATACATAATTTCCAATAATTGTAATTTTGTACCTATATTCCAATTTTTTTGTCCAATGACTCTTTTGTTAGAATAACATCGAATTTGATTGGAGTTAATTCGTCAATTTATCAGGTCAATCCGTTCATTCCTTTCCTGCGTCTGTTTACAGTTACGTATAATTTACCACTGTAAAAATAAGATGTGTCTCTTTTTACTATTATCCTGTCATCGACGCCGTGTTCGTCTATGTTCCTTCCTAATTTTCTTATGTTTTTTTATCCTGTCACTAATTTTGACGACAATATCGTCGCAGTCATACTGGCAGACCACGTAAAATGAGTAAATCCAGACTCGTCGGTGTAATTCACGTCGAATCTGTCATATATTTAAAAAATTTATCTTCATCGACGCCGGGTTCGTCTATGTTCCTTCCTAATTTCCTTATATTTTTATACTGTCACTATTTTGACGACAATATCGTCGCAGTCATACTGGCAGACCACGTAAAAATGAGTAAATCCAGACTCGTCGGTGTAATTCACGTCGAATCTGTCATATATTTAAAAAATTTATCTTCATCGACGCCAAGTTCGTCTATGTTCCTTCCTAATTCCTTATATTTTTTATACTGTCACTAATTTTGACGACAACAATTTTCCACTGTTCACAAAAGTTATGTGGATTAGGCCTTTAAATTTTTTAAATTATTATATTCCTTATTTTTAATTTAGTCAACTAAAATACTATGTTACAAAACCGAAGTAAAATATATTATACAACTAAATTATTCATAATCAATATTAATTCAAAGAATTTATGGGGACACCACTTCAAAAAAAACGCGCCGATATATCTACCTCTTGAACAGAGTTCATTAAGTACAACTTAACACTATAATTTATGGCCAAAATATTAGTGTAAAAATACTATAAATGAGCTCATTTCATAGGTGGTGTGGAAACGATATAATACTAACAAAATTTTATATATAATATACATTATATATATATAATATATAAATATATTATAGATAAATAGCTATTAGGAATATATACTATATTATATATATAATATATATTATATATTAATATACAAAGCTCCACATTATAAAGAATGTATTCATAATAATATTTATTGAAAGAATTACTTTAAAAAAAGCGCCGCTATATATACCTACTGAATAAAGTTCATTTAGGTACAACTAAACACTATAATTTTTATGGCGAAAAATATTAGCGTAAAAAAGTACCATAAATAAACTGATTTCATAGGTAATGTGGAAACGATACAAACACTAAAGTTATCGATTTATTACTTATCACTGACCATATCAATAATACAGAAAACCTGTAAACTCTCGACATAATATATTTGTACATATTCAATGCAAATATCAATACAACGTAGGCAAAAAAAAACTCAGGAAAGAGAAGAGTAGCGGCGGAGGAGCTGCGGAGGAGGAGTTGGTGGCGGAGGAGGGCGGAGGAGCGGCGGAGGAGCAGTAATAAAAAAAGTGCAAAAATCACGTGAAAAATGAACAAAACTACCGCAAAAATGCCGTTTTTGAAAAGAGGCGGAGGAGCGCGGAGGAGGGCGGGGGAGGAGTTGGAAAAATCCTTACGATCATATAATATATAATATAGATATACATATATTTAGTATATATACCGTATATACTATTACACTCGCCGCCTTGTAGCTTTTCTCTCCTACATATATATATATACTACGACACGAGTATGAGCTTTCGCTCCAAGCACAAGCCGCCCACCTACCTGCACGTGTGCATCGCTCGTATATCTACAATATCTACTATGTATATATGGGATATACCACGTGGAGCGTGATGCCTGAAAAAAAACGGGCATCATCGAATTATAAGCTACTATTTCCAGTACAATAAAAACGAAAGTCTTCAGATATACACATTTTAATATGAATCGCTTTGTAATAATAGGATTTTTTCAATAAGAATTTAAATAGAAAATTTGAATTCCTTGTTAATATTTTCCAAGTGACAATAAAAGTGTAAGCTCAGTACATGTTGATAGAAGATAAAATCTAACTTAGAGCCCCTGAAATACATGAAGATTTGACCTCTAAAGATGGTAATTTTTTTGATATTTATATTGTAATATACTCTATGTAAGTAAACATTATTATAGAGGATTATATTGATCATAGAGGATTTTTTTGGCTAATCACATTTTACGTGGGGCTGTCCATGTATGTTTTGTTTGTGACAGGTGCAGTCACATAATCGGTCGATGTATGCTTGAACGTGTGTACGAGCATATACGCGTGTTAGACGCCACGAAGTGAATTTTATGACAATTACACCGTCGCGTGAGGCAACTTGACGCGACAATCAATGCCACAGCAACCGATCGTCCTTCAATTGTGGATCAACCAGTAGGGTCGCAAGTGTAAAAACATTATCTTATCCTCGAGAGAATCCAGAGGAGAAAGTTTGAATGCTTGGGGGGTCAAAGAGAGGCCCGCACGCGGCCAACAACCATATACTCGTTGCGCTTAATGTTACGTGCTCCTCATATAAGCTCGGCACCGTATCATTAATAATGCCAGTGCAGCTCGAGCTCTCGAGTTGGCAGTTACAAAATAAATATAATGCATATACCGAGGCGCGACATTTATACCAGCTATTCACAGCAACAATATGAAGGTTCCCATAGAGCCGTTTTTCGTTATTTGATTTAAAAAAAAAAGGTATAAATTAAACAAATTTTTCGCCTCCGTCAGTAAAAAATGTGGGGTATAGACCTCCTTAAACATGTTATCTTTTGGTGATATCTTTTACCTGCGTGATATAATCTCATCGCAATTCAATACCTGAATTATTAGACTCCTTTTGTTTTTAATTTTTTTGTGTTTTAATTTGTTTTCCATCCTTTTACCCAATGGTAGCGAATAAAGTGCACTTCTTGTGAATTAAAAGCGGGATAATACATTTTCATATAAACATCTTCACGATTGCATTGATACAAATGAATTTATTCGGCTCCATTTAATGAGTAATTCACTGTGTAAACAAGAGTAATCTCATTTATAAGCTTCCTCGGTCGCCAAAATTAGAATTAGTAGTAGTTTATTGGCGTTAATGGGAATTACATAGCCACGGCCACCAAAATTATCAATTTGAAAACGCCTACTGCCATCTGTAGTCTGGTAACACCATTAACTTTGACCTGAAGACGATGCATTTCGGTCACATTCATTTAGGATTTTTTATCTTTGACCACGTATTCATTCATTAAAGATCTTACATGGTATTTAAGCTTTTCGCGCAGATTGATTGACATTCGGTTATTATCAACTACCCGTTATATCGGTTCGCTAATGATTTAATAGTAAAATAATAATTCTTTCTTTTTAATTTCAAAGTCTTTTTATTATTCTTTTTCCATTCGGATTATTTAAAAATCGAGTTGATTGATTCGCTTTCGTTAAAAGCTACCGTTCGTCTAAAAGTGTTTTCGGCTGTTCGGACCCCTCCCCTGAAATTCCTTTAGGTGAATGGTAGTTTTTATCGAAAGTGAAGCGTTCGATTCGAATATTTTATAATCCTAATGGTTAAATAAGAATAGAATTTTTCAGTTTTTAAAATATCATAATCATCATGACACTAAGAGTTCATTTACGAAAACTTATATGATTGAATGTTCATTTATCCTAATCACGAAAAAACTAAATTCAAAAAATCTTCAATGTAGAACAATTTCAGTGCATTTCCACACTAGATCTACAGTAAAATTATAATGAATTGAAGATTTTTTAATTTAGTTTTTTCGTGATTAGGATAAATGAACATTCAATCATATAAGTTTTCGTAAATGAACTCTTAGTGTCATGATGTTTATGATATTTTAAAAACTGAAAAATCGTATTCTTATTAACCATTAGGATTATAAAATAATCGAATCGAACGCTTAACTTTCAATAAAACTACAATTTGGCTGAAGGCATTTCTGATTTTCAAGCCCCCCCTCCCCCATGTAATGGCATTGGCATGCGTCACAAAGGGATTAGACTTAAGTGAGTTTAGATGCACAAACTCTTGAAAAAGCAGGGGCAGCCAAAGAATATCCTCATGAGAGCCGCCGGAGGCGCAAAAATCCTCTGAAATAAGTAAGTCTGATTAAAGCAGCACGGTAGCGAGGGGAGCGCCGTTATATATCAAACCTACTGTGCGCGGGGGGGGGGGGGGGTCGAAAAGCCGAAAAGTCTTTTCGAAAGCCGAAAACTCGCGAAGCACCCGAACAAAACAATTTATATTTAATAAATCATAATGCTAATAGTAAAAGCATATTTTTAATTAAAAACTTTCAAAAACCCTAAAAGGTTTGAATATATTTCAATTTTTAACACGATTGGCACGATCGAGACCCTTGTAATATAAACCTAAGAATTGAAGAAGAAAATTATGAGCTGGGAAAAGCAATAAGCCGAATAGCAAGCAGCAGATTGAAAATGATCCGAAAGCATAGCTAACGTAATCAACTCATCGCATCTTTAAATAAGGAGCTCATAGATGGCGCGATGCACTTTTAATTACGAAAATCTTTCCGAATATGCGCGATGACGTAATTTTATTGATGCAGCCAATAAAATTACCACTAAAAATGTTGTCATGTTTTCCCACAATCAAAATGGTTTTGATTAAAGAGAGTGAGAGATCACATCAGCTATAATTACCCAGCAGTTTATTTAATGATCTCTTATCAATTTAGTTCATTGATCCCTTAAGGGATTATCCCTGCGATCCCTGCGCGTTGACCAGCACCGGCTGATTGTGTCTCTCGCAGATATAGAACAACATCTTAGCCAAGACCTTGGCTTGGTTGCTTCCGAACCACGAAACGGACGACGCCTCCCTGTGGCAGATAACGTGCAGAGGAGTCCATCCGATCGCGTTGGCTACGTTCGGGTCGCGCCTTGACTCAGCAGCATCTTGGCTACTCTCTTTCTGGCGTGCATCAAAGCCAGGTGCAGCGGCGAGTCGCCGGTTTTCGACACGAGGCAATAATTCGGATCCTGGCCAAACTCGAGATACTTCTCGACGATCTCGTCGTAGCCGTACTCGTAGCCGCGTGGAAATGCGTGTATCCGTCCTTGCGGTTCGCCGCGTGGAATCTGTCTACCACGTCCGGCACTCGGTGCAATTCGGTGTCATTTTTGGCCAAAAAGCTGAGTACAAAATCGATGTCTTCGCACTTGGCGACGAGCCAATTCATCTCCTCGCGATGAAACATCTTTCGAAGATCCGGATGGTCGAGCGCGAGTTCGACGATGAGCTCGCATCGTTGCTGGTCGTCCCAATTCTTCAAGACCGGAGGATATTCGTGACGAGAATCATCCTTTCGAGCGACGATTTCGCGCATTCTCATCAATTTTCGTAGGGTCGAGATTATGTTCAAGTAATTCGTACTTTTGGAATCGAAGTCGTACCGGCCTGTGGATGCACCATTTTTATGATATACATCGAATACATCGATGGGCGTATTGTTTTTTACGCACTCACACATCACGAAACACTCTTTTTACGAGAATCACTTGTCGCGGTCGATATGATACTTTTTTTGTCGATGTTCGCGTCGGCGCGTCCTAACGCGTACTGATCACCGATACACTAAAATATACGTAGATGGTAATTAACGCATTATCGAAGTCCAGTTCTTTATCGCGTCTTAAAACTGAGTATGGCATACGTTGCAATAGCATAATTATAATTATTATTACTCTAATAATTCTCGACGTCTCGACGGACGTTTTTTAATTATTTAAAAATATAATATATCAATCTGGACTCTTTTTTTTCATAATTTTTTTCTCATTTATCTTAAAAGTACTACAAAGGGTTGAAAGGATTAGTCATAATATAATTTTACAATAAACTTTATTAATGAACATAGTTTGCATAGATACAAATTTGCAAATATTTTTTTTCATATTGAACAAAAAAGACTCAATACATAGGTAAGTTATACATTATATCAAAATTGTATAATCAAAATAAAGAAGTTGCACTTAAATTTTTTTTTCAAGGTATCCATTGTGCAACATAATAATGGTGCACTTTTAGCTGTTGCGAGCACAAAAAAATTTGTTTAATATTTAAGCACATAATAAAGATCTTGCAAAAGAGAACCTTACCAAAATTTTGAGCTTTATCTATACTTTAAACTTAATCTAAGTAAGTGTGGTTTTGCGTACACAAATGAAAATGAACAACTGTAATGTTCTTCTTATTGAATAACATACCATAATTAGATAACAAAAATAGAGTTTCAACATGTAACATAATGTAAGTGAGGCTTGCTCTAGCTTTCCAATTGAAACAATTTTGTAAAATGAAATTAAAAATGTTCTAAACAAAATAATATAGTTGAAGATTACACCATTAGTATCATTTATGCTTATCGTGAGAAACGAAAAATTAAAATTCTATCTTTGTATAATAATTATATTTTCAACTTTAAGAAAATGTGAATTATTTAAAAAAATTCTGATACTTATTCTCATAATTAATCGTAAACCTTCATAACTGTAATAATATTCGTACGGCAAAGTGGACAAGAATTTGATTCAGCTGCAATTTTATCCGCACAAACCTGGCAGCAAATGAAATGACCACATGGAACGAAAATGTGCGTTTTTTTCGAAAGCAGCAAACCACACAGATTTCTGGAAACTGTCAATACAAAATTAATTCGGAACAACGAGTAAAAAATTATGAATATAATGTGAATTAATAAAGGTGGGCTTAGATTTGTTTTTGAAAGGTAAGTGATCAACTTTCGTGGGCATTTCGATTTGCATATAGGTATAGAATTATTTTAATAAGAATGAGACATTCATCGATATGAAACCATCGAGCACAACACCGAAATAGGATGTCGACTATTTGGGACTCTTTTCAATGCAAAACAGTAATGCATGCATTACCAAAGAGTCTAACTTTGTAGTACCAAATAGGACATTCAACTAAGTCGAATATGCTCTAGACCGTTCCATAACGGTTATCTATCATTCAGTTGTAAACAATACAAATATAATAAAATAAACGAAATAAGTTTAGCCACCGAAAATAGATCATGTTAAAGTTTAAAATAAAGATACATCACCTTCATTTAAGCTAAATTGGTGTAAAGGTGGCCCTGCCATGGCTTGGCGAATCGTCGCTGCTGCAGCAGCTGCTCTATTACGATGTTGAGATGATCCTAAGACAAATCCTTTAACTCGGACTTTACCAGTAGCAGCAGCGTAGTCATCGAGACGCTTGGTGATGTTGTTAATTAAAGCAGATCGCTCACTAGAGTTGGAGTCACAACATGTTGGAATGCCTTGACGCTCCGACATCGTACCTAAGAGTGACGATTTGGATAATGAATTGGTATAATAAATTAAAGTTTCTTGAAATCACTTGCTTAGATAGTGTTGAATTCTTACCATCAGTTTTCATGGTTCGAACGACCGAATTTTCTACCATACGAGTACAACGTTGGACACTTTCGTCGACATCAACTCTGATAAGGCTCGACAACATTCTTAGCTTATGCTCATTTCGAACCAACTTGGGAAGTGAGTCAGAGTCAAAATCGGGATTTTTAACGTCCTTTTTTAAAAAAACTTCAATCACATCAGCTCCGATAACATGAAGTTCTCCGATGGTGATGCTGCCCGTATGATACAATCTCCAAGCTACAGTAATGACCAGAAATATAATTATCATCATTGAATTACAAATAAAGCCCTGAATAAAATGATTTACTCACGCTCTTGAAGCTCATCGTATGGGAAGATTAGTTTATCTTGAGGCTGCCTGGTAACTTTTAATCCTTGTTCAAGCGACGAGACATCCACCCAATTGAAAACTTGCAAATTTATAATTTCTATAAGCCATCTCCAAAAAGGTGGATACAGTCCCATTTGACGCAACAAAGTATTGGGGTAGGATTCAACGTCATTGTTTGTTCGATTTTCAATACTAAATACGCTGTAATTAATGGGTTGAACCCTGCCCAACCAAAATCGCTTGAAATACGCTATAAAGCCTTGCATCCGGTTGACGAGAGCCAGTGATGCGTTTTTTACTAAAAGGTCAAGTTGCAAGTCAATTGTCGCATCAGGCAAAAACGATAAGGCTCCGCACATCCGCATAAATGTAATCGCTTCTTCGTCGTCTTTTACATATTCTAACAAGTTAAGTCTTCTCAAGCATGGCTCCAAAGTCTAAAAAAAAATTTTTTTTAGAAAATCGTGATAATTAACGAAGATAATAAAGACTTCCTCTAGTGAAATACTTACTCTAGTGAAATGCCAATAACAACCAACGACATGACTTTGATTAAATATTTATCGAATGGCGGTTCGAAGAGGCATCTCAAAGTCGGTAACAATAACATCTATTTCAGAAAGTTTTAGCAAATCTTTTATAATGGTAGCCATTACTTTGTAAGGAAAAAAATTCTTTTTCGACATGGCAAACCAAATGATTGGCAGGGCATGGTCATGATAAATACCCATTACTGTACATAGCTGATGTGTGGACTCCCCACCGATGGCGATACAGATTTTATCGGAAAAGTTAATAAAGATCTTTTTGATTTTTCTTTCAAGTCGACGGAGGAAGTCACTATCGTAAAATACAAAATGAATATTATCTCCTGCGTCTCTGAAAACTATTCTCGTCAGCAGCCCTTCCGCATGTTGAAAAAGACGATTATTTCGGTGATCCCGAAGTTGATGTGCCATATCTCCAAGGCAAAATGGTCTTGAAAGAAAATATTTTTTTGTCCATCTGTCCATTGAAGTCTTGATTTGGGAAAAAGGTAACATTTCTGCCGCTTCTCGGAATAATGATGCAAAAAATCGGTACACGTCTTCGGGTTGCCCATCCTCGGTTTGCATTGCATTTCTTAAATGCTCCTTGAAGGTAGCTATCATCACGACGTCATCACTTCGAGGACAGCTAGCTGAATGCGGCCGAACTTCGATAAGCTCGTCAGGGTTGTCGCGACGTACTTGAGCAGTGGCATAACAACCATGCCCTAAGTTGGTGCACCGCAAATAGCTGAAAAAAAAAACGAGAAACGAATAAAAAAACTGTCATTAAACCCTAAAAAACTCAAACAGGAGCCTGAATAAAAATGTATTCAAATTGATTTTGCTCCCGCGACACAAGATACCACTAACAGTTGAAAACAGCGAAGACTCTGTCGAGTTTATTTACAAAGAAAATAAGCATCGTCAATTTCGAGTTCACCCACACACGCATAAAAATTCATTGCGCATGCCTCACGAACATATAAAGATTGAATAAATGTTAATAATGAATAAAAAGACGAATGCGCTCGAATAAAATCACACACTTGCGAAAATCCTGTGCTTCAACGATTCGCTGGCGTACGCGAGAGATGCTATTGCATCTAATCGATGTTCTCGTGATAAACTTCGGTTGTAATGGTATTCACAATCTTAAAAAAATAATAGGGTTCCTGCTGCTGGAACAGTTCATAAAAGAGCGCGAGAGAGAGACACTTCAGACGATTCCAAGCTCAAAGCAGCAGCAGTAGCAGACGAATAAAACTAGTTTCTGCGACAGGGTGTGCGGAAGAAGCACAGCAGCAGCAGCAGTCTTAAAAGAAAAGCGAGCGAAGGAGAGAGAGCGAGAAAAAAAACACAAAAGGAAACACATAAGAGGTAACGGCACAGACTACGACTACGACGACGACGACGACGAAGCGTCAAGAAAATAACTGTCAGTCAAAAAGCACGAGTATTCGAGTGTTTGCGCGCGTGGCGAGGCGAGCCCGAGCTTTGCCTGGAGAGAGAGAGAGAGAGGACTTGTCATATAAACGCAAGCTTATTGGATATAATAGGGCGTATTGGATTGAGAACTTCAGTCGGCGTTGAACACGAAAAAATTTTACATTTTATTTTGTCGCACGCGAGTCATGGGTCAACAGTTATGTCCAACTTTAGTACGTCTCGCAAGTACGAAGGTGCCGATTTTAAAGTTATTATCGCTTTTTAAGAAATTATGCTCGCACGCTATCTTCGCGTCCACACGTACGCGCGAGGAAATTTTCTCGGTACGTCCCGGGTATGCAAAGGTTACAAACGACGCTCGATCGATTTCATGGGTCTGAGCCGCAAACTTGATCGTTTATTGAATGTACTATATGAATTACAAACCTGAGAAATGAAATGCTTAACACTAATA
Source organism: Trichogramma dendrolimi (assembly GCA_034770305.1). Taxonomy (NCBI): domain Eukaryota; kingdom Metazoa; phylum Arthropoda; class Insecta; order Hymenoptera; family Trichogrammatidae; genus Trichogramma; species Trichogramma dendrolimi. The sequence goes on along the minus strand of JAPMIB010000163.1, from coordinate 110,749 downwards.
TACAATGAGCGTCTCGAAAAAGCAAGCGCGCGTACGAAAACGTTGATCTCCAACAATCAAATGTACTGCGGTGAGGCGTTTAGAGTCGGGGTTCTCCGAAAAAAGGAGCATACTCTACACGCACGTTCTGTCCCGGACTGTCGGCGGAGATGAAATTTATTAAAATAATATCACTCCCGAAAATTGTAAATAAATATATTATAATTAAAACCACTTTTAATTAATGATTAAATAAATTAACACGTACGCGCGAGGAAATTTTTTTGCTACGTCCCGGGCCAGCACAGGTTACGAACGAACACCAATCAATTTAATGAGCCTTAATGAACGGCGAACTTAATCTTTCATTGAATTTACTACATTAACTACGAATTACAGAATTAAAAAAGTTAACACGAATAAACAATGGAAGTCTTGAAACAAGCAAGCGCGCGCGTACGAGAATATTGATATCCAACAATCAAATGTACTGCGGTGAGGCGTTCCGAGTCGGGGTTCGCGCGTTTTGGGTCGGAGTTCTCCGAAAAAATGAAGCACGGCTCACGCACGTTTTGACCCAAACTCACGGCGGAGATGAAACTTATGAGAATAAAATTACTCCCGAAAATTGTAAATAAATGAATTATAACTAAAACTACTTTAGATAAATGGTTAAATAAATTAACACGTACGCGCGAGGAAATTTTCTTGTTACGTCCCGGGCTTGCTAAGGTTACGAACGAACGCTTGATCAATTTCATGAGTCTTAAAAAACGTCAAACTTAATCTTTTGTTGTTTGTACTATAAACTAAGAATAAGACAGCTAAAATACTTAACTCAAATAAACCATGGGTGTCTCGAAAAAATCAAGCGCGCGCGTTTCGGTCGGAGTTCTCCGAAAAAAGGAGCATACTACACGCACGTTCTGTCCCAGACTCACGGCGGAGATGAAACTTATTACAATAATGTCACTCCCGAGAATTTAAATAATAATATGATCCAATTTGAATGACTTGAAATTAATAGTTGAATAATTAAATAATAAAAAACGATGTATGACGAAGCAAGTGAAAAGTGAATGAGAACGAACTTCTTTTGTTTCGCGTACTGTAATTCTCTAATATCGATATTTATTCGTTGCCATCGATAAATTCTTGAAAATTGGCCAAGTAGTAAGATATTTAAAAAAACCGCTGCCAATGTATTGGCAAGTAGCTTCCTCATACTTTTTTTTAACTTGAAAATAATTTGGAAAAAAGCAAAAAAATTTTCTCAAAAAAAAATTTTTTTTGTGCGTTTATCGCTAAATCAAATTTTCTGGCTTCATCCTTAATCCATCCATTAACAATGTTCTGACACATCATACATTTTGAACACGAAACAACACAAAACCAAGAAAAAAGAAAAAATCATAAAAACCAAATTTCATTTTCAAAACGTAACTTTTCAAACTTACGGTGAATCTTTACACTTTTTATCTCAAATCAAAGGTTAAAAGCTCTTCATTAAAAAAGTATTACTTTTATTAAAAAAAAAACCAGTTTGTTTTAGAACAAATATGACAAAACTAAAAAAAATATGAAAAAAAAAATTTTTTTCTCGAAAATCCCTCATAACTTTTTAAATACATAACGCAGAACTAAAAATGATGTTTTGGCTTCTTCCTTACATCAAAACGAATAAAATGAGACATCAACAGTAACGATACGAACTACCGTCATCGAGATATCACTGCGCACATCCAACACACGCACTCACAACACACACAACACACACACACACACCACACACACACACACACACACACACACACACACACACACACACACCACACACACACACACACACACACACCACACACCACACACACACACCACCACACACACACACACACACACACAACACACACACACACACACACACACACACACGGCTCGTGACCGCAAGCAATTGGCTGGCGGTAGCATCCTTCGCGCAAGCAGTCGTCACTAGACTGAGACAAGAGGCGCAAGAGGTGTAAAAAAATAAAAAAAATAAAAAATAAAATAATCCGGACGATGCTGTAGGAAAAAGACGAATTCGAAAACGACGCTTCTGGTTCCCGAACCCCTAATCACCGTAAGGTGGACGGGGGATGTACGGAAAAGACACAGATGTAGCAGAGAAGCTCTATAGAGTCCCCACCGAAGTAATGTTTAACGACGGTTCCCGGTGGGGTACTCGTTTCGAAGGGCCACTGGCTGCAGAGTTCACTCTGCCCACGTCCACAAAAAAAAAAAAAAAAAAAAAAAAAACACACACACACACACCGTGTGCCTGATGAGCCAGCTCTGCCACCACCACTCCAAGCAGGAGCAATTGTACCAGCCGTCACCATGGAAGAACTCCGAGGAGCATGCAGGAGGATCAAGGATAACACTGCGCCTGGGCCGGACGGAGTACCAAACGCCGCTATCAAGATCGCCATTGCCACGCACCCTGACATCTTCTTGCAGGTGTACACGGCGTGCTGCGAACCGGTGTCTTTCCCGCGTGCTGGAAAAGACAGAGGCTTGTCCTGCTGCCAAAGCCAGGCAAGCCACCCGAAGAACCATCGTCGTATAGACCGCTGTGTATGCTGGACACAGCGGGCAAGATTCTCGAAAGAATCATCTGTGACCGCCTCGAAGCCACTACTGAGAGCCCTGGGGGCCTCTCAGACCACCAGTACGGCTTTCGGAAGGGGCGATCGACGATCAACGCCATCGAGAACGTCATCGCCACCGCCCGAGAGGCCATCGCGGGCAAGAGATGGAACCGCGGCACCAAGAAGTACTGCGCCGTGGTCACCCTCGACGTGAGGAACGCGTTTAATTCGGCTCGGTGGAACAACATCAACGCCGCGCTACGCCGAATGCGCGTACCTGAGTACCTGCTGAGAATAATCAGAAGCTATCTCTCAGCGAGGCTGCTTGATTGCGATACGGACGACGGACCAGAGACCCACAGAGTCACAGCAGGCGTTCCGCAAGGATCTGTCTTGGGGCCCATCCTGTGGAACGTCATGTACGACGCCGTTCTGCGCCTCAACTTCAGAGGCAACGTAAGGATCGTAGGCTTCGCGGACGACATCGCCTTGGTGGCCGTGGCCAAGCACTTGTGGCAGATCGAACACGATCTGAACTCTGCCATCGCGCAGGTGCGTGGCGCGCTTCAAGATCTCAGCCTAGAAACGGCTGACCACAAGACCGAGGCCCTTCTCATCAGTAGCAGGAAGAAAATGGAGACCATCACCATCACAGTGGGCGACTGCAGCATAATGTCGTCCCCCTGCATCCGCTACCTGGGCCTACACATCGACTCCAGGCTGAGGTTCGACCAACATCTCCGAATCGTCAGCGAAAAGGCAGCAAGAGTGGCTGGAGCCCTCGCGAAGATCATGCCCAACATCGGTGGGCCCAGAAGTAGCCGACGCGTGCTCTATGCCCACGTCGTCGACTCGATTCTCCTGTATGGAGCACCCATCTGGAGCTGTGCGACGAGACGCAGGCCTACATACGCCAGGCAGAGTCGGTACATCGACGAGCCTGCCTGCGCGTGATCAGCGGGCGACCACACGTCTCCTACGACGCGACGTACGTGATATCCGGCGTACCACCGCTGGCGCTACTAGCGGATGAGCGAGCGCGCATATACCAGCGCCGCCCCGAGGATGTCAAGGAGGAAGAAAGAAGAGAGACGCTGACAGGTGGCAGGACCGGTGGGACCGGGCCTCAAAGGGCCGATGGACACACCGGCTAATCCCGAACATCACGGAATGGGTCGAGAGGGGACATGGAGAAGTGGACTACCATCTCACACAACTCCTGTCCGGGCATGGCTACTTCAGAAGCCATAGCCAGCGCTATGACAACACCCTTAGCGCTCTCTGCCCGGCCTGCCCAGTCACAGTAGAAGACGCGGAGCATGTGTTCTTTCGCTGCCCGCGATTCCACGAAGAGAGGGAGAGACTCCAACAAGTTCTCCAAAAGAAATCGAGCCTGAAACATCGTCAGGCTCATGCTCGAGACCGCAGGAAATTGGATGGTGGTAGCGTCTTTCGCGCAATCAGTCGTCTCCAGACTGAAGCAAGAGGCACAAGAGGCACAAGAGGCGTAAAAGCGACCAGGACGATGCTGTAAGAAGAAGACGATGCTTCTGGTTCCCGAACCCCTAATCACCGTAAGGTGGACGGGGGATGTACGGAAAAGACACAGATGTAGCAGAGAAGCTCTAAGAGTCCCCACCGAAGTAATGTTTAACGACGGTTCCCGGTGGGGTACTCGTTTCGAAGGGCCACTGGCTGCAGAGTTCACTCTGCCCACGTCCACAAAAAAAAAAAAAAAAAAAAACACACACACAACACACACAGACGCCTCGATGGCTCAGTTGGTAAAGGGCTCAGGCCTCTTGCTTGCTGAATCTGAGAGTGTCGTCTAGGGCGTGGGTTCGATCCCCACTGGGGGAAATTTCATCCGTGATTTTTCCCCCGGTGTGTCGAGCCCGTGCCCGAGGTGGTTCGGATTCCACTATAACTGTAGGTCCACGGCTGTAGGCAGCCTCCTGGAGGGTGAAATATCCTCCAATCACCTGCGGCCCAAGTTGAGAAGAATTCCCGCAAGATGGAGCCCGAAAGCCAGAACTCCTAGTGCTGATGTTGGCCAACGAAGTGCATCATTCAGGAGGAAAAGCGCCAACACAAGGAAGAGCACCGACCCCTCGGCTCCAAGATGGTATCCTAAGGGATGGAGCCCGATATCAGAACTTCTAGTGCTGGCGCTGACCGACGGAGTTTTCACTCATCATGGAGGAAGCCAGAAAAGCGAGAGGTGCTCGCAAGATGGCAAATCAAGAAGCGGGGAAAGTTCTTTCCGGACTCGTGGAACGGTGTCGGGCGTGAGACCTGGGTCGCCACTTCTCTCACGAAGATGGCACTAGTCCTGTTGGTTGACGAGTTCTGTCGAAGGTACCCAAAGAAGAAAAACATCAGCACAAGGGAGAGCACCGACAAAGACGGCTCCGGAAGGCGGGAATGACGCTGGATAAGGGCTTCGCGGGGCGAGCGGGGATCACCAACAAGTTGACACGGTTCCTGAACCCCTAATCTCCGCGCCTTAGCGTGCGGTGGATGGGGGATGTAGGAAATGACCAATAACATCGATGGCAGCAGCACTGCTAATAAAGGCACCCACTGAAGTAATGTCTAACGATAGTTCCGGTGGGAATCATGCCTGGGTTGGAAGGGCCACTGGTGCAAGGGTTTACCCGGCCCACGTCCTCTCCATAAAAAAAAAAAAAAAAAAAAACACACACAACACACACACACACACACACACACACACACACATACAGACATGTGTCAGCAATTCGATCTAGTTTAAGAATATATATGTAAAAGTACTCTACGATTATTAGTTATGAAAGTCGAAAATCGGTCCGTCACAAAGCTTCCTCTATGAGGAAGCAAAATCTATTGGGAACAAAAAATATCGATATAATCTCGAGTACAAGATAGGTGGTATGCGCGTCTATTTTTACAAATTATTACCGAACCGAAAAAAACCACGAATAATTATTAATTTATTATAAAAAAGTTTTTGTACTCACTAAACGTCAGGTGTAGTCCTGTTGACGGTGTAGATACGCCCATCATGGGAACGTTGATGTACATGTAGAACCATCGTAACTTCAAGAACCTCACTCGACAACGATGCAAAAAAGAATGCGCCAACGCACTTCGATAAGGACTCGTGAGCAGATCGGCGGCGGAAGCGTGTTGCTGCACGATACCGTACGGCAGGGGTGGCAACCCAACGAGGCTATGGCGGCTATTCAAAAATTTTAGTGCTGCCATCCTTTCATATGCCTGATGCGAGAAAGAAACTACATAATTACGGGGTTCTCAGGGATTTGAATGAGAGACTCTTACATGCTCAGTTGTATTGTAAAAATAATTCCTTCTACTTTTTTAGTTTAAATTAACGTATAAAAAAAAAAAACAATTTCCAGTCCTTGAAAATTAATTAATAATTATTTTATTCAAATGAAAAATTTTTCTACATATGTATTATCAATAATACGCACCAGAAATGATTGTTATTATTAAAATCAAAAAATGTAAAGTTCATGAAAAAAATTGTTCAAAGCGTCAACATTAGTTATAAACTAATCTGAAGCTACCTGATGAATATTTAAATTTGATGTGCAATTGATAATTGTTCTTACATCATTGTGTCTGGCTGAGAATTAAAATTTACTTTTAAGACAATTCAGGTACAATTAAATCACATCAAATTCAAAAATTATTAATACTGCTTCTTGACTAGTTGGGTGACTAATGTTTAGTGATCATAATGAAACATACTGGAGATTGCTAGCAGTAACTAGATTGCAGTAAAAATTTCATCTAATTTCAAAAACATTTGTCAAAGATGCAACTTTAACCTATTTGTTCTTGAAGACGTTTGTCTCTCGTTAAAATTTGAATTTGTTGTATAAATGTGAGTTTGTTTGTAAGAAATCGTTTGAGATCTAAGATGACTTGTAGAAACGCAATGAAGTACATTAATAAAATAACTACTACAATGTGCATAATATCATGTGAATTTCATATGTAATTTCATGAACAGATCTGCCACTCACGCCAAACAACTGCTCAAAATGTTCCTCTAGATTCATTAAAAAAATAGTCTCAAACTGGCTTGAAGCAATGTGATGAACTTTCAAATGTGATGTGCAATTGATAATTGTTACAATGGGTAACCTTATGTTTGTTGAAAATTGGTCACACATCACCTACAAGCTGCACAAAAATTTTTTAAATTTTATGAGAAATTTACGACTCTTGTATTGATGTATTGAAAGTTCAACAAGATACAGTTTATAGTTAAATGTGTGCCCAAGTTTCAACAAAAGGATTGTCATTTTAACATTTTTGTTACTTGAAACGTTGCTTGCAAAAGCAACTTTATCTGACTTATGAACTTTTGATACACGAGCGAGAACAACAAAGTAACAAAATTTTATTCTTTTCTCATGAAACTTGCACATGATATTATGCACATTGTAGTAGTTATTTTATTAATGTACTTCATTGCGTTTCTACAAGTCATCTTAGATCTCAAACGATTTCTTACAAACAAACTTACATTTATGAACAAATTCAAATTTTAACGAGAGACAAACATCTTCAAGAACAAACAGGTTAAAGTTGCATCTTTGACAAATGTTTTAAGTATAAGACAACTTGTAGGAACGCAATGTAGTAAGTGATGCATTTTTACTGCAATCTAGTTACTGCTTTGGCATTGCCAGTAATTTCAGGAGGGGTTTCGCTACTCTGGGAAAGCATCTCCATGTGTTTCATTATGATCACTGAAACATTAATCACCCATCTAGTCAAGAAGCAGTATTATTAATTTTTGAATTTGATGTGATTTGATTGGACCTGACACTTTCTTAAAAGTGATATTTTAATTCTGAGGCTGGCATATTGATGTAAGAACAATTATCGATTGCACATCACATTTGAAAGTTCATCACATTGCTTCAAGCCAGTTTGAGACTATTTTTAATGAATCTAGAGGAACATTTTGAGCAGTTGTTTGGCGTGAGTGGCAGATCTGTTCATGAAATTACATATGAAATTCACATGATATTATGCACATTGTAGTAGTTATTTTATTAATGTACTTCATTGCGTTTCTACAAGTCATCTTAGATCTCAAACGATTTCTTACAAACAAACTCACATTTATACAACAAATTCAAATTTTAACGAGAGACAAACGTCTTCAAGAACAAATAGGTTAAAGTTGCATCTTTGACAAATGTTTTTGAAATTAGATGAAATTTTTACTGCAATCTAGTTACTGCTAGCAATCTCCAGTATGTTTCATTATGATCACTGAAACATTAGTCACCCAACTAGTCAAGAAGCAGTATTAATAATTTTTGAATTTGATGTGATTTATTGTACCTGAATTGTCTTAAAGTAAATTTTAATTCTCAGCACAATGATGTAAGAACAATTATCAATTGCACTCAAATTTAAATATCAGGTAGCTTCAGATTAGTTTATAACTAATGTTACGCTTTGAACAATTTTTTTCATGAACTTTACATTTTTTGATTTTAATAACAATCATTTCTGGTGCGTATTATTGATACATATGTAGAAAAATTTTCATTTGAATAAAATAATTATTAATAAATTTTCAAGGACTGAAATTGTTTTTTTTTTTCGTTAATTTAAACTAAAAAGTAGAAGGAATTATTTTCAATACAACTGAGCATGTAAGAGTCTCTCATTCAAATCCCTGAGAACCCCGTAATTATGTAGTTTCTTTCTCGCATCAGGCATATGAAAGGATGGCAGCACTAAAATTTTTGAATAGCCGCCATAGCCTCGTTGGGTTGCCACCCCTGCCGTACTGGTATCGTGCAGCAACACGCTTCCGCCGCCGATCTGCTCACGAGTCCTTATCGAAGTGCGTTGGCGCATTCTTTTTTGCATCGTTGTCGAGTGAGGTTCTTGAAGTTACGATGGTTCTACATGTACATCAACGTTCCCATGATGGGCGTATCTACACCGTCAACAGGACTACACCTGACGTTGTGAGTACAAAAACTTTTTATAATAAATTAATAATTATTCGTGGTTTTTTTCGGTTCGGTAATAATTTGTAAAAATAGACGCGCATACCACCTATCTTGTACTCGAGATTATATCGATATTTTTTGTTCCCAATAGATTTTGCTTCCTCATAGAGGAAGCTTTGTGACGGACCGATTTTCGACTTTCATAACTAATAATCGTAGAGTACTTTTACATATTGATAAAAGTCATAGTATAAACAATCGTCATACGCCTCGTAGAGAGTTCGCGCCCCGCGCCTGTGACACGTCGTACACGCGCACACGCGCACAGGCCACATAAACACGTAATATAAATAATAATAAGATAAATAATGCTAACGTGCCGAGGTACCGCTAGACGGCAGAGCACCGAGAAGCGAAACACTCGGAAAAAGAATAGGCGATCTAGGTAATGAAAAGAGACTGAAAAATTGAATTGTAGACAGAAGCAGTCTTCGCTCCGGAAGACCACCCGAGACTTGACAGGTCTCTTAAATAAAGTGTCTATTTTTGAAGCCTAAACTCGATTTAGCATTTTCCTTCTTTCTCCATGCCCCCACCTGCTCCTCCTCAAGAACTCCCGCCACCGCCAGCGGACATCTACGAGCGGATGCTCGGATACCTCGGAATCGCGCCCCTCACGCGGTACATCGCCGACCTCGAGAAGGAGGTCGCCCTCTCGCACGCCGCCTACCGGAGGGAAAAGGAGGCCCACGCCCGGACCAGCCGGCTCCTCGCTACGACGCAGCACGCCCTGCTGCGAGCCACGCAGCACCTTTTGGACGCTACACCGAAGGACGACGCGGAGAAGCGACTCTCCCGGCCGCCGACGCCTCGCTCTCCGAGAGAGCCAACCCCTCCACCGCCACGTGATCCCGACGGCGAGGAGGAAAAGAGGAAGAAGCGGTTCAAACGCTATTTTGGCGAAACCGATCCGTAGAGCACTGCTCCGGCCTTAATTTTAACAAGCCCGTGCGACTCGCTGCCGCACGGCTCCACAATACCTCCACCGTACGCCCGACGAGCTAGCCAGGGACCACGTATAACAAATGGCGGCCCGAACGTGAGGCTACTTCTACTAGAAGGAAACTTCACTGCTGTGAAGAACGACACCACACCCATGCAACAGGCTACATCGAAGCGAAAAACCCCGGGAACACCTACACCGAATTCACTTCTGAGAGTGAGAAAACACTCAGTGGCGCTCAATACACCAACGAATACCCCGAAGAGAATAAAAATCAGCCATCGGACTCCGACAGGCTCAATCCTCAGCTCCAGCAGCATCGAGACACGAGCAAGACGCGCTCGCACCCAGAGCGACAGCAGCGTACAAAGAGCATCAACACGACTAATCGAGCCGATCGTCACACGACCAACCGAGCCGATCACCACACGACCAATCGAGCCGATTGTCACACAACAGCGAGCCAAGGACACAACGACAGGAAGAAATAATGGCAGCCGAAGGCAACGCATCGACGAATTTTCTTGAAGAGCTGCGAAATACGCTGCTGAGCGTACGGCCCACTGCACCATCCTTTGAAGGATTGGACCATGAAGACCCGGACCGATACCTGGAAAAATGCGAGGCATTTTTCACGCAAGTACGCATCGAGGAGGATCGAAAAGTTGCGACGCTGCAACTAGCACTGAGAGGCGAGGCGAGAAGATGGTGGGCAGCTTTCGAGTCACTCGAGCTGCCCTACAATCGTTTCAAGGAACTAGTACAAGCTAGATGGAACGCGCCCGGGACAAGAAGAGGCTTGCTCGCCAAGCTGTACGGCACGAGACAGGTACCCGAAGAAAATGTGGCGGTTTTTATACAACAGAAACTGCGGCTCTACGAAAGATTGCAAGCAGCGGAAACCGAGGCTCAAAAAATCACCATGATTACGGAGCTGATCAAGCCGAGCCTCCGGAGAGCACTTAGAGCTTACAACATCACCACGCTCTCAGGGCTGTTTCAAAGAGCCATGGAGCTCGAGAGAGACGAAGAAGAGGAGAAAAAGATTGAGAAGGCGACCACTACGAACTCCGCCCCGCCAGCCGAACGCAGACTTCCACGATGCTGGCACTGCTCGGGCAGACATTTCAATAAAGACTGCCCTCAAGGACCTACGAACAGGACGGGAAACGAAGGACGGGCAGAAGCCACGGCTCCGACCTCTGCCGACCCCCCGTGAGTCTGGGACAGAACGTGCGTGTAGTATGCTCCTTTTTTCGGAGAACTCCGACCGAAACGCGCGCGCTTGATTTTTTCGAGACACCCATGGTTTATTTGAGTTAAGTATTTTAGCTGTCTTATTCTTAGTTAATATAGTACAAACAACAAAAGATTAAGTTTGACGTTTTTTAAGACTCATGAAATTGATCAAGCGTTCGTTCGTAACCTTAGCAAGCCCGGGACGTAACAAGAAAATTTCCTCGCGCGTACGTGTTAATTTATTTAACCATTTATCTAAAGTAGTTTTAGTTATAATATTCATTTATTTACAATTTTCGGGAGTAATTTTATTCTCATAAGTTTCATCTCCGCCGTGAGTTTGGGTCAAAACGTGCGTGAGCCGTGCTTCATTTTTTCGGAGAACTCCGACCCAAAACGCGCGAACCCCGACTCGGAACGCCTCACCGCAGTACATTTGATTGTTGGATATCAATATTCTCGTACGCGCGCGCTTGCTTGTTTCAAGACTTCCATTGTTTATTCGTGTTAACTTTTTTAATTCTGTAATTCGTAGTTAATGTAGTAAATTCAATGAAAGATTAAGTTCGCCGTTCATTAAGGCTCATTAAATTGATTGGTGTTCGTTCGTAACCTGTGCTGGCCCGGGACGTAGCAAAAAAATTTCCTCGCGCGTACGTGTTAATTTATTTAATCATTAATTAAAAGTGGTTTTAATTATAATATTTTTTACAATTTTCGGGAGTGATATTATTTTAATAAATTTCATCTCCGCCGACAGTCCGGGACAGAACGTGCGTGTAGAGTATGCTCCTTTTTTCGGAGAACCCCGACTCTAAACGCCTCACCGCAGTACATTTGATTGTTGGAGATCAACGTTTTCGTACGCGCGCTTGCTTTTTCGAGACGCTCATTGTATATGTGTTAAGCATTTCATTTCTCAGGTTTGTAATTCATATAGTACATTCAATAAACGATCAAGTTTGCGGCTCAGACCCATGAAATCGATCGAGCGTCGTTTGTAACCTTTGCATACCCGGGACGTACCGAGAAAATTTCCTCGCGCGTACGTGTGGACGCGAAGATAGCGTGCGAGCATAATTTCTTAAAAAGCGATAATAACTTTAAAATCGGCACCTTCGTACTTGCGAGACGTACTAAAGTTGGACATAACTGTTGACCCATGACTCGCGTGCGACAAAATAAAATGTAAAATTTTTTCGTGTTCAACGCCGACTGAAGTTCTCAATCCAATACGCCCTATTATATCCAATAAGCTTGCGTTTATATGACAAGTCCTCTCTCTCTCTCTCTCTCCAGGCAAAGCTCGGGCTCGCCTCGCCACGCGCGCAAACACTCGAATACTCGTGCTTTTTGACTGACAGTTATTTTCTTGACGCTTCGTCGTCGTCGTCGTCGTCGTAGTCGTAGTCTGTGCCGTTACCTCTTATGTGTTTCCTTTTGTGTTTTTTTTCTCGCTCTCTCTCCTTCGCTCGCTTTTCTTTTAAGACTGCTGCTGCTGTGCTTCTTCCGCACACCCTGTCGCAGAAACTAGTTTTATTCGTCTGCTACTGCTGCTGCTTTGAGCTTGGAATCGTCTGAAGTGTCTCTCTCTCGCGCTCTTTTATGAACTGTTCCAGCAGCAGGAACCCTATTATTTTTTTAAGATTGTGAATACCATTACAACCGAAGTTTATCACGAGAACATCGATTAGATGCAATAGCATCTCTCGCGTACGCCAGCGAATCGTTGAAGCACAGGATTTTCGCAAGTGTGTGATTTTATTCGAGCGCATTCGTCTTTTTATTCATTATTAACATTTATTCAATCTTTATATGTTCGTGAGGCATGCGCAATGAATTTTTATGCGTGTGTGGGTGAACTCGAAATTTGACGATGCTTATTTTCTTTGTAAATAAACTCGACAGAGTCTTCGCGTTGTTTTCAACTGTTAGTGGTATCTTGTGTCGCGGGAGCAAAATCAATTTGAATACATTTTTATTCAGGCTCCTGTTTGAGTTTTTTAGGGTTTAATGACAGTTTTTTTATTCGTTTCTCGTTTTTTTTTCAGCTATTTGCGGTGCACCAACTTAGGGCATGGTTGTTATGCCACTGCTCAAGTACGTCGCGACAACCCTGACGAGCTTATCGAAGTTCGGCCGCATTCAGCTAGCTGTCCTCGAAGTGATGACGTCGTGATGATAGCTACCTTCAAGGAGCATTTAAGAAATACAATGCAAACGGAGCACAGACAACCCAGAGAAATCTACGATCAATACGCCCTATTATATCCAGAAGCTGCTGCAATGGTACCTTTTGCGCAAATCAGAGCTTCAATGATAAGATGGAGAAGAACGTCCTATCCTCCAAGTCCAGTCAGTCTGGATATGATGGCATGACAGCTTGGGGATCCCCGCAACAATCGTCTCTTCTATCATGCAACAGGGCTAATGTCAAAGAGAGTCTTCAGAGATGCAGACAATTTTATACATTTTGTGTTTTATGATGTCGACTTCATTTTTAGAATCCAGAGAGATGTCAAAAAATTATTCATCGATTTCACGTACAAAACATGTATTTCCATCGAAGGAGAGCCCACCCTGCAGCTAGGAACAGTAATGGGTATTTATCACGATCATGCCCTGCCTATGATGTGGTTCATCATGTCCAAAAAAACTACTGTCGCTTACAGAGAAATATTAATATTTGACTAATTTCAAATTCTGCACTGTGCACGGTTGGGGCTGACTTTATAAAAATACAAATTCTAACAAAATACTCGATTTTGACTGGCAAAATTGGCCGATTTAATTTTTTCAGAGTCGATGCGGGGTGTTAACTGTGTCTTGATATTAATTTCGTTGACCAAATACAGGCGATGGTTCTCGGAAGCGTCCGCTTACCGACCAACTGACAAAGGCAATGATACGCGCGAGAAAAGGACTCGGGCGATTCCCGCGTCAAAACCATATACGCCGAGCATGTCGGTACGCGTATAGAAAACCAAAGCGGCGTACGAGTATTTAGTACGACAAACAATTGAGCAATGCCATCAAGTAGGAACATTTTTCGAAAAAGCAAAGTATCAAATTATTTATTTGGAGAGTTTACGGACAAATGCCTGTCGTGTATCACAAAGGAAAAACTTTGTGAGATAATTTAATGACTACGATATTCAACAAAGAGATTATTTTATATATTAAATTTGCGAGAAAAGACGATGAATATATTTTCGAAAAAACTGAATGATGGACATGCCCTATTATGACTCGAGAGAAACACAAAAACTGACTAAATAGCGAAAAAATATTACTTACTATGTATTCTCGGTGATTCTGGATACTTCCAAAATCCGGCGATTGATACAGCGATAGTGCAAATTGAGTACCATATTTTCCATTGAATCAGAATTCGCGAAAAATAATTGAAAGCCTTTCACGAAATACACGGACTTTTTTCTGTGTTTGAGTCTCGTTCCGTTCTAGTTCGTCGACCGATTGGCAATGTGTGGTTTCGCAATGGTTTTCGTTCGTCTGAAGCATCCGCTCGCGACCACTGACTGATTGACAAAAGGAGCGATGTGCGCATGGTAGAGGGCTCGTGCGACGCCGAAGTCTCGGCGGCATAAATTCAAAGTGGCGGCACGCCGTGTATTTTTCAAAAATGAAACGTGCATTGCTTAAAAATCTGCTTTGCTGGTTTTTTAATGAATAGAGCCAGCTCAGAATTATTGAATTTTAACCCAAAAAAGTGCATCGTACAAAAACAGCTGTATCTCGGCGAATTTTGTGAATTTTTTAACTCTGAAAACGGCGTTTGAAAGGTGAGAAAAAAACCTATCAGATAATTGTATTCAATTATTCTCATAAGTGATGATACTCAGCCATTTTCTTGAAGAAACGAATATATTTTTTCATTTTTCCATTTTTTAATATCGTTTTTTTGGATAAAATCGTACTTTTTCGGCATTAAAATAATTTTAAAGTGTATACTAATATATACCGCTGGATTTGTAATAAAAAATCCTACATTTTGGCGGCGTCAAAAAATTTTCTAGATTTTTTCTGTTCATTTGACGCTCGCTCGAAAATGAACTTTGCGAAATTTGCGAAAAAGAACGATCGAAAAAGTGTATTTTTTTCAATGAAATGGTGCTCCTAGGTCTAAACTAACTACGGCATTCGATTCCACAGACAAAAATACGTAAGAAAATGTATCGTTAAGATCATTTTTACACTCTGAACAAAGTTTGAAATAAATCGAATGGTTGACCGATTTTGCTCTTTTTTAGGAGCACGTTTTTAAACTTCTAAAATCCATCGACACCATCTAAAATCATTTGTTTGAGTTCTCGTTTAAAGGAAACTTCATTTTAAACCTTAAACTTTTAGATTCCGATGGATCCCCCGAGATATAAAAATTTTTTGAAAAAGTGGACCACCCTAGTGAATATAGTTATATATTTATGATAATTCATTTACAGTGTACGAAGGCACTTTATAATTCGATCTGTATGATCGCAGAAATCCATAGTTCCTCTTATAGGTTAATGGGCGAACGGAATTTGTATTGAAAAATCAGCTCGGTATTGAACTAATATATTTTGCGACGTGCGAGGGTTTGGGCCTTAGCCTATGCTCGCCCTGCAGTCGTATAATTTATTTACTGAGGCTCCGGTTAGCCTACCTAGTCGTCTTACCTCAAAAGGGGGGTCGAGCCTTCCACCAAGTGTGCCTCGAGCGTCGGCAATTCGTTGCTGAAAATTCGGAAAAAGGTTCGCGAAATAACCACAAGAGGGAGTTAGTTTAAATCAACATTACTTAATTTATTATTCCAAGTCAAAGTTAATTATTATGCTATAATTTACCAATCAATACTCGATTCCGATTCGATTGTATTTTATTCACAAGGAAAAGTCTCAATTATTGCTTTAGTGACGTCACATTACCATAAGGGTACTCGCGCAGTAAAGTCCAAGGGGATACTGTCGAGTCACAATACGACCTCGGCTCGAATCCCGATATCGTGCCGCGCACTTGCACTCGCGCGTCTCCGTTCCACTGTAGACGAAGCCTAATGCCACGTGCGTTCGCTCGCGAAAGTCCAAGGGGAAGTACAGAGTCACAACACGTGCTCTGTTCGAATCCCGTTTTCGTGACGCTCTCTTAGCTACTACGCGGAAGTGACTTCGCACCGCTCGGCCTACGACGGCTCCGCGACTTCGTGCGGACGGGCACGGCGATGTCCAAAGATGGCCGCTTTCCGATGTCGGTACGCGCGCGACGTAATAGCGACTTGATCGCCTCGGACGACTTCTACTATAGTCGAGGAGACGAAGCACTAAAATCGGCTACATTTCGAAAAAAGCCTGCAGTAAGTCGGATCGAGATGCGGTTTTCGGCATTCGATTCAGAAACGCCACCCGAAACTTTGTGACCGTATGCGATCAATTGCAAATGAAAAATGCATATATGCAACGCTAAATTGCATTGTTATAAGCGCATTGAATAATTGCCAAAGATGAAATATTTGCAACTTGCTAAAAAATTAAATAAATCGGTCCAATTTTGTTACTCGGGGGTTTTTGGGGTCGCTGATTACGAATACGAGGTCGGCGATCCCCTCCGAAGCACCTGGGGCTCAGGGCGGCCGCCAACTACGTCTTCTACGAGACTTTTTCTTGAAAATGATCGGAAATTCATGCAACAATACTTACTCGGGGGTTTTCGGGGTCGCTGATTACGACTACGAGGTCGGCGATCCCCTCCGAAGCACCTGGGGCTCAGGGCGGCCGCCAACTACGTCTTCTACGAGACTTTTTCTTGAAAATGATCGGAAATTCATGCAACAATACTTACTCGGGGGTTTTCGGGGTCGCTAATTACGAATACGAGGTCGGCGATCCCCTCCGAAGCACCTGGGGCTCAGGGCGGCCGCCAACTACGTCTTCTACGAGACTTTTTCTTGAAAATGATCGGAAATTCATACAGCAATATTTACTTGAAAGTTATTTTATTATTTGTTATTGATAATTTGTGAAGAATAAGTCAGATAATGAATCAATCATGCTCAGATCAAAAATTTCATATTTCGCGCTTTTAATATTTCACAGTTGGTAGCTTTAAGAGCAGGGCAGTTCGGGAGTATACTGCGCATGTTTTTCAGTATACGCTGTCTTTGCTAGGCGTGAATATAATATTCCATAGTTGGTACTGCTTTCAAATTTCAATGAGAAGCAGTGTTTGAGACGACGCACGAGGTAGCAGAAGAAATTAACCGTTTTTGATCAACTGCCTTGGCGTTTCTCGTGTTTTACGTTTGTTCCAAACGTTACAAGTTTTTCTCAATTTAATACTGTAGTTAGTTTCAACAAAGTGATATTTTTAATAAACTGTTTCAAAAAACTGTTCTTCAAGTGCTATTATACTCTGTGAAGTTATTTTTCTACTGTAGTCTAAGTAAGTCTAAGTAAGTCCTTCAGTGTCGTTTTTTAAAATTATTCTGAACTAAACATTTTTATATGTGAATACAAATTAATATTTTTTTTCCATTTGCAGGAGACCTTGTTTAAACAGTTTTACAATTCATTTAGTTTTGTAATTATATTGTCATATTTTCCAATAACTTCAACGGTTTCGTCATATCATCCATTTAATATAAAAAAATGTGAGTAAATAAAATATTATTTTCTGAATGAGTTCCTTTGTTAGATGGAATCATAACTAATAGTTTCATCAGCATAAACTTAATATCTACATAAAATCTTTATATGTTTTTAGATAATTTTTCAAAGATGGAAACTGAAGGAGAAATCTCTTGCGTTATTTGCAAATATGTGGAAAATTGGGTGAATGATATGGGAATCGATATCGCAGATGATACTTTGTGTTCCGTGCAAAAAAGAGGAATCAAAAATATATGCCTAATTTCGTCTACGACTCGTAATGATGGATTGCATAAACATATTGAGAAAGAGTCTCAAATAATAGTACATGATAAGTGTCGTACAAAATATATAAAAAAAACTATTGCAGTATCTACACCAAAAAAAAGAAAATTAACCGATTCTTCAGATGTTACTAGTAGCTCTGATGAGAGTGAAGTTCAAGAATCTCAATTTAATTTTGATAAGCATTGTATTATATGTGCTAAAAAGATACATCGAGGCCAACCAACATCTGCTTTGACCACCGATGGAAAGCCCAGTGTTATCAATTATCTCTCAAGTACTGATACATTAACTGAAGCAACTCGTAATGAAATTTTAACAAAACTCTTATGTTTGGACGATGAAAGATTATCGAAAGCCAAATATCACCGTAAAACGTGTTCGGCAAATTTGAGACAATTTTCCGAAAAATACAAAAATGAAAACGAATTAAGCGCAAAAATTCGTCGTTCAATGGAAGAAATTTTTAATTATGTAGATGATAATTCAGAAAATCAGTTTCTCCTTGAAGATTTTCTTAAAATTTTGAATGATAAAGATATGTACGTACCAAACTCAACAACAATATGGAATAAGTTGAAAAATCATTATCAAGATGATATTATAATTAAGAAGCAAGGAGCTCCAGGAGGATGTATTTTAAAAGAACGAGGTTACGAAGTTTTGCGTACACATCATAAAAAGGCAAAAAATGATAATTATCATTTTGAGATTATTGACATGGCATGCAAAATTCTCACTGATGACATCAAAGAGCACACAACTGAGAATATAAACGTGTACCCGCCAAGTGATAATATGTTTCCCACAGTTGAGAGCATTCCGCAGAAATTGAAGTACTTTTTAGAGAAGCTTTTGCTAAATCAGTACAGAAAAAAGAAAAATTCTGAATTTTATGAAACACAATTAATTTCTTTAGCTCATGCCATCATGTCAGCTATGTTTCCCCGTCTGATACTGTCCCCTCTACAGGTTGGTGTTGGCGTAGCATTACATAGAAAATACGGTTCGAGAGAATTAATTGATATGTGTCATGCTATGGGATTTTGCTGCTCCTATGATGAAGTCCGAACGTACGAAACTTCAGCCGCAATGCAAGGGCAAATTGAAGTTAAAGATAAGGCTTTCATTCAGTTCGTACATGACAACGCGGACTGGAATGTAGAAACTTTAGATGGCAAAGGAACGTTCCATAGCTTAGGAGGCTGTGAAATTATTACACCAGCTTCATTCATTTTACCCAAAAAGCCCTTAATTCGACAAAAATCTATACCAGAAATGGAAATTACTGAAAAAAGTAAAATTAACATAGACACTTATTCATTTGCGCCATTAGAGGGTATGAAGTATATTTCTACAGGACAACCAAGTCCAGATTTGAATTTGAACTTGAGTACCGCCTCAAAAATAAACAGTTATTGGATGCTTATGAAATTTTTGAAACCAAACTCTACCAAAGGATGGAATGGTTACATGATTGATTTGTCTAGGAACAATGTTAATTATAAAATGTCGGTTATCAATTTTTTGCCATTTATTCACGGACCTCCGTCCGACTACAGCACTCTGTATACAGCTTTGAATGAGTCAATATCTGAAGCACGTCGTTTGAATATGAAGACGTGCGTTGTTACATTCGACCAACCTCTGTATTTCAAAGCTCGGGATATAATTGGTGCAGTAAAATTAGATAATAGCATTCCAATAATTGTTCGACTCGGTGGCTTTCACACGTTGATGTCCTTTTTCGGCAGTATAGGGTTTATAATGAAAGACAGTGGATTAGCAGAAGTTCTGTCAACCGTATACGGTGAAAATACCGTTAAAAATATACTTACTGGCCATCAATATAACAGAGCGTTAAGAGCTCACACGCTCGTTCTATTGGCCCTAGTAAAAAAAATTTACAGTAGATTGGAGAAAAAGAACGAGGAGTTTCAGAAAAATATTGATTTTTAAAAAATGTTTTAATCGTTGAGCCGGCTGATATACAAGAATTAACAAGCGATAAAACATTTATAGCCACAACAAAAGATTTTGAAAAAGAGATCGATGATATTGAACTCCTAAATCCGACATGTAAGCTATGGATTCAATATTGTCGCATGGTATTTATTGTAAATGATTTCATATACGCAGAAAAATGTGGAGATTGGGAGCTCCATCTGAAAACAATTGAGCGAATGATACCATTCTTTCACGCAACAGGCCACTTTCCTTATGCCAAATCGGCCCAAATATTATAATGATATGAAGAATCTTAAAGATACAATGAATGATGAAGAATTCAAGGATTTCACAACAAATGGTTATTGGACATCGAGGAGAAGTGATCGTTTTTACTCTGGAATTTTTACCGACCAAACAATAGAACAAACTTTGATGAGATTGTGTAAATTAGAAGGAGGTTTATTTAAAAGGGGAGTTACAGAAAGCGTGGCGTACCAGTGGATACGAGATTTTATTTTTACGAAGGATATAATAGAAGGAATGGAAAAATTTACACAATTAACTTTCGATAAAAATTACCAACACAAGGATTCAACCGATGGACGATTAACCGCTGATCTGAAATCTTTGCAGCAGATTGAAGCTTTCTTTCAACAATATAACCCCTCCTTCCGGATTCGATTTCAGTTTTAATGAATATCGCGAATGGTGTTACAGCAAAAGAAGATTGTAACTGCCATAACGCGTTCGAAGAAGGAAGGAAAATTATGGATGATGTTTCAAATACATATTTGAAAGATTTGAAATTAAAAAGATCAAGATTAGTAAAAACTATCGCTTCATCCAATTCTAAAATTCTTTTTAATAAAAAAGAAATTGAAATTGACCCGGAAATATTATTCCACCGCATATGCGTCCTAAAGAAATCGGACGACGAAATGGCCAATTATTTAAAGTGGGAGTTGTTTCCATTCCCTCCGGCGTTTTTCAATACTTTTGAAATGCACAAGTGTAAAACAGACTTCTTTTTATGTTTTGAGAAATTTTTTGTCAATGTGCGTGATCCAGTAAAAACTTATTACGTCATTGATGGAAGTTTCCTCCTTTATAAAGTGAAATGGACAAAAGGTCAGTTATTTTCATCGATTATTAAAAGTTATATAAAATTTATCCATAATCAATTCAGTGCAAATGCGGTTGTAGTATTCGAAAGTTTTGAAAATATTAGCCCGAAGCAATCGGAAAGGCAAAGACGAGTTAAATACGAACGCTCAGCTGATGTAATTTTTTTTGAGAATATGGCCTTGCAGATGTCTCAAGACCAATTCCTTCTAAATAATACAAACAAATGCGAATCATAAATCTTCTTAAGGATTCTCTAGCCGAAGTTGGTATTACGACTGTAAGCTGTTCGTCTGACGCCGAAAGAACGATCACAACAACTGCAATTGAACTAGCTTTAGACGCTAACAGGCAAGTTGTGATTGTGTCGGAAGATATCGACGTCTTAGTCTTGATGACTGCTTTGACACCGCCTACGTCAGAAATATTATTGTTAAAACCAGCTAGAGCTAATAAGCCAGAAGAAGTATATTCATCAAAAAGCATGAGCCATTGGCCATTAGTATCAGAACATATTTTACTTCTTCATGCACTAACTGGTTCTGAAACAACATCAGCGCCTTTTAATCAAGGAAAAAAAAAATTTTTGAATGTTTTCGAGAAATCGGCACAATTAGCTGAACATGCTGCAGCAGCATTTAAAAATCGCGATATGTCTGTTGACCAATTGTTAGAGCATGGTTGCCACCTACTGCTAGCTATGTACAATGCGCCCATAGCATACAGAAATACGGCAGAAGGGGGTGATACATCTGTTATAACAAATACGGAGCTATACAGGTACAAAATGTACATAAATGCAGTAGCAAATAATAAAAAAAGTGGACTTAGCAAAGATAATGCCGACTATTGATGCCATTAGGCTGCATTTAAAAAGGGTCTATATGCAGGTACAAGAATGGCTGTATGGTAGTACTCATAATCCTGTGGACTGGGGTTGGGAATTTAAAAACAAACTATATGTGCCCATACGCATGACCCAACCACCAGGTCCACCAAGCATCTTAGAACTTATTTTTTGCTCGTGCAAAAATGATTGCACAAATACGTGCGGCTGCCGTAAGCATGGATTGGTTTGTACCATAGCTTGCCAACATTGCGCTGGAGCTGATTGCTCCAATACTGAGAGGTATGATGAAGTTCAATTATCATCCGATGATGTTCAAGATGATATTAATCAAGATTAATCCATTTTAAAATAAAGTTTTATAAACCAAAATAATCAAATCAGAAGTTATTTCTAGACCTCCCCCTGCTGAAAATTATTGCATGATTTCCGATCATTATTAAGCAAAAGTCTCGTAGAAGACGTAGTTGGCGGCCGCCCTGAGCCCCAGGTGCTTCGGAGGGGATCGCCGACCTCGTATTCGTAATTAGCGACCCCGAAAACCCCCGAGTAAGTATTGTTGCATGATTTCCGATCATTATTAAGCAAAAGTCTCGTAGAAGACGTAGTTGGCGGCCGCCCTGAGCCCCAGGTGCTTCGGAGGGGATCGCCGACCTCGTATTCGTAATCAGCGACCCCGAAAACCCCCGAGTAAGTATTGTTGCATGATTTCCGATCATTATTAAGCAAAAGTCTCGTAGAAGACGTAGTTGGTGGCCGCCCTGAGCCCCAGGTGCTTCGGAGGGGATCGCCGACCTCGTATTCGTAATCAGCGACCCCAAAAACCCCCGAGTAACAAAATTGGACCGATTTATTTAATTTTTTAGCAAGTT
The DNA here is from genome assembly GCA_034770305.1 of Trichogramma dendrolimi. NCBI lineage: Eukaryota > Metazoa > Arthropoda > Insecta > Hymenoptera > Trichogrammatidae > Trichogramma > Trichogramma dendrolimi. Next base: position 88,188 of record JAPMIB010000163.1, on the reverse strand, counting down.
GCAAATATTTTATCTTTGGCAATTATTCAATGCGCTTATAACAATGCAATTTAGCGTTGCATATATGCATTTTTCATTTGCAATTGATCGCATACGGTCACAAAGTTTCGGGTGGCGTTTCTGAATCGAATGCCGAAAACCGCATCTCGATCCGACTTACTGCAGGATTTTTCGAAGTAGAATGCTTCATCTCCTCGACTACTACGCGACGATGAAACACACAATAATCGACTTTATTTGACTCCGCGATCTCTGCTCGTACGCAGAAAACGACATACAATTTAATACTCTACTTCGCGCGGTTCTTCGTACGCACGCAATAACATACAACAATGTTACGTTACTTCGCGATTTTCATACACACGCAACACATACCATACCACACACTCGCATACACGACCGACCAAGTTACTACAATACAATTTGATGCTCGCTTACGATGTCGTTGGCGTTGCTCCGCGACGCCATGCCTGCCGGGTGTCTGCTGCTGTTTTGCCGTTATGTCCCAGTCTCGAAGAAAATTTGGATCGGCGCCGCGTCTCGACGGTCGGCCGGATCCACTCGTTGAACGTGCTTGTGCGGCGGCTGCCGGTGATGTCACCTCGGCACTCGCGACGATGTGGCTCGTCCTATACGCGGGCGCACACACACAGCACAACGTGGCACGCGACTGTAGCTGATCGTCGTCGAGTTCGGCCGCCTTAACCTCCTCTCGTGCGCACGACTCGCCGCTGCTGCTGTGCGACTCTCGCCTTGGACAGCGTTTTACTACGTGCGACCTTCCACGAGTGTAACCTCACTCTCACGCACTACCACTGCACGGTTTTTTAGTGCACTCGCTTCGCTCTTTAGCCTCGGACTTTCTTTTCGCCTCCGCAGCCGCGCGATCACGTAAAAGTTCGTACTCGCTTTTTAGCCTCGAAAACTACTCTGCCTATGCGTGCGGCCGCGTGCGTAATAATAATCGTAATGGTCGTCGTCGTCGCCTCACGTGGCTTCTTCCGCTTCCTTCGTTCTTCTCTCCTACTACTGCTGCTGCTGCTGCCGCTGCTACTGCTACGGCTGGTCGCCGAGCCGTTTGTTTGGTCGGCAATGCACGTGCCTACGCTGCCGCGGTGTGCGGAGGTTAGAAGAGCTTGGCTCTTCCTTCACCCTGCACGGTCGGTCGGTCGGTCGCAACTCTCACGCTTATACACGCGGCATTCACTCTGCATCGGGCAAGTTCGTTTGCCCGTGACATCGTCACAATTTGTAGCACTCATCCAAGTGCAATTCATACGTACTAAGTTATATAAACTGTGTTACTGCTTTTATAATCGTTTACGTTCTATTTGTCAGACCAGGTAACCATAAGCATTTTGTGTGCACGATTGCAACATGGAAATGCACGGCCCAGAACGGAACTGCATGATCCAGCCAATGCCAGAACTATTTGTGGAAGCTTTTGAAACATACAATGTGGACATCTTAAAAGTACCAATAAAAGACACGATTACAACTGCTGAGTTAATATCGTCTTTAAATCTCTTTTTTTTAAATGTCTTAAACATGGTAAAACTAAAAACATAACAGTTTGAATTTTTTTGTATTTAACGTTACAAAACTACACATAATTATTAACTTTTTTACAGGTGTACCTATGGGAATCATGTAGCGAGGCCAATGTTGGATTTGTATAGTCTCATGTGGGAGGCAAACATTAAAACTTATGAAACGCATCATGCATATGGGAATCATGCAGCGAGGCCAATGTTGGATTTGTATAGTCTCATGTAGGAGGCGGACTTTAAAACTTATGAAACGCATAATGCTTTAAAATATGCTCCACATCACGTTTTGAGAAAAATGTACAAATATTGCATTGATGAAAAGTCAGATGTTGGCAGATCAATGATCTTGAATTTTCTGTAAGTACACTCGGCAACAAAATTATCGCAACAAAAAATTTCATCGAAATTTTGTCGATTTTCAAATGCTTCTATCTTGCGCTATATTTATCGTATCGACACGCTTTTTTTTTTAATTTCTTGGAAATTTTGTCTTCTTTAAATCTAGATAGACTACAATAAGATTCGAGTTGATGTCCAGTTACCAGCAGTATTTGGGCGCGACACTAAAAATTACTGAAAAAAATTGACTTTTTGAACGTGTACTAGTACCACAGTAATTTTTTTATCGAAATCTTACATATACCATCGCAAAGTACTCTTTTCAACGAGTAATTTAAAAAAAAAAGACCTCTCTACGATTTTTTTAACGCCCTGTAGGTCAATTTGAAGGTACAATTTGTGTACGCAAAATGCCCAGAAAATCGTGTTGATTTCAGCTAAACCAGGGATTTTACGTACTTTAAATGGTACCTTCAAAACGACCTACAGGGCGTTAAAAAAATCGTAGAGAGGTTTTTTTTTTAAATAACTCGTTGAAAAGAGTGCTTTGCGATGGTATATGTAAGATTTCGATGAAAAAATTACTGTGGTACTGGTACACGTTCAAAAAGTCAATTTTTTTCAGTAATTTTTAGTGTCGCGCCCAAATACTGCTGGTAACTGGACATCAACTCGAATCTTATTGTAGTCTATCTAGATTTAAAGAAGACAAAATTTCCAAGAAATTAAAAAAAAAAGCGTGTCGATACGATAAATATAGCGCAAGATAGAAGCATTTGAAAATCGACAAAATTTCGATGAAATTTTTTGTTGCGATAATTTTGTTGCCGAGTGTATATCCTATACGTAAACAAATGATTGTATTACTTGAGAGTAGAGTATAAAAGTTAAACCACCGAGTTTAACCATAAACAATTTCAATCAAAATTCAAATGATGAAAACAAGTTTGACATTAGTGGTAACATAATTGCTAATGAACATTTTTAATTCTTCCTTCCTCTCGTATGTTGACTCTTTATATTATTTTCTCTCTCTATTACTGTGTGGATAAAGCAGAAAAATCACTTGGCTCAAATATTATTTTAAACCTAATGAGCAGAGAATGCGAGTAGAATAATTTTAACTTGAAGTTACTCTATAACCAATGTGAACAAAAGCCACTGAAGTATGTTGATTGATTTTTTCAGTTTTCTGAAATTCATTATTATGAATGATTGTGATTTCTAAGAATAGAGTTCAATAATCTAACTTACAGAATTAACTATGAACAATTGTATGTGGACTTGTATCGACACGAATGAGTTAGATTGTTATGATACGTTAACAATATTAGAGGTGAGTTGTTTTTTGATTTGAATAAGTAGCTCTGAAAAGAGCTGTTTGTGAGAGGCAAAAAAGATCGATCTAGAACTCTGGGTGTTCGGGATCGTAGTGCAGGTGATGGTTAGTAGGTGGCACGACGACAACGGAGCGGACTGTTGGTCTTGTCTCTTCTATGTCGTATTCCAAACTCGGCATAGAGAGAGATACGTATTGTTGGGAAGCCCAAGAAGGCAGTGGCAAGTCAAAAATCTCCCTACCAGTAATCCTTAGTGGTGGTCGGGGATCTATTTGTTGACCTTGCTGCCGATTTGTCTCTCGTTTACGTGCTCGAGATCGCTGCTGCTGAACACGGCGCCGCTCTCGTTGTACAGGTGTCTTAGGCATGAGAGTTTGACCGTCTGATAGAAGTGGCTTTTGATCGCCACCTTCTGTAGATCGTTCAAACTCTCAGGAATTTCTTCTCCTTAGTCGTCTGTTTGAAAAGTAAGCAATGAACTTACTTCTCAGGTAGAGTGACTAACCCGTTTCTCAATCAATGAAAATCAGGATTTGAGTTCAACCCGGAACATGAAAAAACTTATTTCCACTCGAATAATAAACATTTTCAGCCACCGTTCATTTTTGGGTTGCGAGCTTTTTTGCAAGCTCGCCCCCTAGCGGCTTGTTTACATATTATAAATAAACAAAAAAGTGTGCGCTGCTGTTAAAACGACGTCGCATATAACGTTATATAGGTTACATATACGATAAGATATTGGAGGTCCAAATTAACGAGTTGAATTGGCAAAACTCCTTGTATCATGAATAATGAATATTTTTTCATCCCGCTTCTTTCCTCTCTAACACACACACTCTCACTCTCTTTCTCACTCTATTACTTTGCATGAAGCTGGACAATCATTTGGCTCAAATATCATTCTACATCCAATGTTCATTAAACAAAGCAATAGACACATTTTAACTCATCTTAGCCTTCACAAGTGTGAAAAGAACCCATGATGTCTGTTGATTGTTTTTTTCTTTTTTGTCAGAAATACATTTTCAATAATTGTTTCTCAAAATACAGTCAGATAGTTTCATATTTATATTTTACTATAAGCGATTTTTTTTGAATTATAAAACAAAACGTTTTATATCTTTGATCAATCATCTTTATCTTTTCATATATCTTTTATATTTACTATACTGCTCAGAGCCATTATAATAAACTTTTTCTCGTCACTATGCCTCTCACACAAACTGTTTCTCTATCACTGTTGGGGAAGATTAAAAATCACATTAAGAACACAAAACTGGCAATATCAAACCTAATGATCAAAACGAGTGAGTCAAAATATTTATCTCATCACACTTCGCACTACTGTGGGAAGTGCTTATACACTAATCATTATCAATACTTAATAATAAAAAGTTAGTAATTTTTGTCATGAAAACATTGGGTTTGTATTTAATAAAAACAGAGTTTAATGTTTCAAATCTTAAATTTAACTAGGAAGAGTTCTAAAGTATACTTCTGATAAAAGCAGCTTTTTAGTTAACGATAAAACTGGAATGTTTTACTTTTAATTGTCTTTGTAACTAAAAGAGATCCATTGCATTATATCGATGATAATTTTTTCTCTTTCCCTCTCACTATGTTGGTGTCGAACCTAAGCCAAATGTGGAAAATTTTTATGATTAATATCAAGACACAATTAAAACCGCGCATCGACTCTGAAAAAATTAAATCAGCCCATTTTGCCAGTCAAAATCGAGTATTTTGTTGAAATTTGTATTTTTATAAAGTCAGCCCCAACCGTGCACAGTGCAGAATTTGAAATTAGTCACATATTAATTAATAAGACATTATAATATAAGAAATTCTTATGACTGTGTCAAATCAAGAAATGCTTTTTAATTTTTAATCGAATCCAATTCAACGTCGCTTATATACACACACGCGCGCGCAAGCCGGGACTTGTGAAATAAATAATGCTAAAAAGCAACCGATACTTGGTATGCTCTCAACAGCTGGACGTATTATCCTTTTTCGCTGGACGCTTTCGTGAATACTGGTTTCGATTGTACCTGACGAGGCTCCGTCGCACAGTGGGACGGAGTGGTAAAAAAGTGCTCTAAATTCGAGCTTCAAGCGTATTTGTCACCAAAAAAAATCTAAAAATATGTTCAAATTCGGAAAGCTATGACAAATCCAAAACCGTTTCCCTTTTTTAAATAGCTATTTTTAAAAAAATTTTACAGCTAATTGAAGCCTTATATAATTAATTTTTTTTTTATAAAAAATCTCAAAAACTGATTTATCGAATCATTATTATTATTTTTGGATGTCAAAGATGATCTCGGCTCATAGACTTATTTAGTTATCACCAAAACAGTATAAACATCTAATAATAATAACATTTGTTAATAATTTTATTTATAAACAAATTAATAATTAGCGTGTATTGAGTCATTTTCATTTGGATTAGGCATTACTATCAATCATAGATTATTATTCACGAGTTTACACAAATACACTTTTTATCCTTCTACCGCCTAGCTTTCTGAGTCTTTTTCATCTTTTTTTTTGTTGAAATTATCATTAATATATTTTCTTGTGGGGAAAATCAAAGAATTAGAATAAAAGTATAAAAAAGGCGTAGAACATAAAAAAAAGGGTTACATCCCATGTAAATATGTAATTATAAACACAAAAAGTAAAAAACATTGATTGGAAACATATAAGAACATAACAATGAAATGATACATAATGAACATTATCGATTCGTATCAATTGAAATTTAAAACCAACAATTTGTATTGCAGAAAAAAAAGAAATTTATGAAAAGAAGAGTCAACAATGCTACTGTGACCATTGAAACTTGTAAACGTGAGAAACATTTGGAATCTTTAGAAACATTTAGTTTCAAGACAAGGAAAAATTCATCTCCAAAATATGAAAATAATACTACAGCTAATAACATTTCACCTAAAGAGTCAACAGTTAAAGAGGTTGAATTGGGGACGAAAAATAATATTTTACCATCTTTTTCTAATAAATATTCATCTCCAGATTATAAAAATAAAACTATTGAAAACACTTTACATAATGAGTCGATAGTTGAAGATGATGAATTAGAGGGTAATATATCACCTCCTCCAGATAAACATGTCACTGGTTCTAACTTCTCACCTGAAAACTCGGATCATGTAAATTCACATTTCGACGATTATGAAACATTTTCGCCTGAAAGTTTATCGAACCAAAATTTATCGGACGAAAATGTATTATCCGAATCATTCGACTCCACTGACGGCATAAGGTCACCTTCTCCATCACGTAATCACATAAAACCAAAAATTATTAGTAATGTAATATTTAATAAAAAAAGTGAATCAGCAACCAATTAGAACACCAGTTTTGCCTGAACATGCTGAGATCTTAGATCCAATTATCAATGATCGATCGAGTCCAAATTTGTTTGAGTATGATGAATCAAATAAAGAAAATAATCAAATTCAACAACCTGAAAGAAATGGAAACAACGATGAACGAGAAAGAGCGGATCCACAAGAACCTGAAAGAAATGAGAATAACGATGAACGAGAAAGAGCGGATCCATATACGAAGCCATACCCTTTCATTGATGAAGATCACGTCTGGGAGCCCATTGCTAGCCCTGACCTGGTTGCTGAGAACTTACAAAAGAGAGGCATAGAGTACAATCAATACTCCCCCACACGTTATCGTCCTCAACAGGATTTCGGTACAAACTTCAACATTTTTTTTATGAAAAGTAACCATTTAATTTATGTATACTAATTGCAATACTAATTGTAATATTTACAGGTGAAGGAGGGCAGGTAGATGAAGATTGTCCATATGGGTTGATCAAGGCGTACTGCAAAAGAAGATATGTGCAGATGAAATTCATTGGTATTATGGATGCAAGATTCAATGAACCTCATGAACGATATGAAGAAGCAGAAGATGGTCAGGTCAGTATTTCTATTTCATTGAGGAGATTTAGGTATTTTAATAGTGCTTGAAATCATTCTCTACTTATAAAAAAGAGATGGACCTCAACATGAAGCATCGTATAAGGACCTCTGATTGGCTGAAACTGATGACGACGCTCGACGTGAGCCGACTCGATACGAGCGCCTGCGCTGCTAACTGTCAACAGACAGCTGTTAGTACTTAAGTAACCTCAAAGCACCAATGAAAAAATTGACGCGCGTGAAGCGCGTTTGAAACTTAATATTTCTGATCTATTTCTGAATTTTAAACTAACCTCAAAATACGAATGAAAAAATTGACGCGCACGAAGCGCGTTTGAAACTTACTATTTGTGAATCTTAAACTAACCTTAAAACACGAATACAAAAATTGACACGCGTGGAGCGCGTTTAAACCATCTAGTTATTATATAAGTGATAATAATTTTTTTAGATTTATCTTGGGTGTGGTATTTGGTGCTGGCCTAAGACGTGGAGAAAATGGAACAAGACCAACGACTGTTCCATCTTCGCAAGGAAGATATTGAAAAGGCTATATGGAACATCGTTGGACAATGTTTGCATTGATTACAAGAGGACACACTTAAGATTGCAAAATAGAAGCCCGAGGAAATTAATGTCTCCAAGAAAACTACAATTATACTTGTGTAAGATTTAATGCTGCCCTAACAAAGAATATTTTTAATAATATTATTTCATCACATTTTTAATCTTTGTTGTAGCTTTAGTCAGGGATTTTTTAAATACCAATACAAGGTATAAGGATTTATCAATCCATGACAAGGATAGTGTTATGTTGAAGATGGGAGAAAAATTTACCTCGGCCGTTTCTGATGCGCAGACTCAATAATAAAAAAGAAATGGAAAAGCTGAACAGAGTCCAGAAGCCAAGAAATAATAATAAAAAATAGCTGCTTGTAAATACTTTTGTTTAACTAATATAAAAATGTTTTATGTAATAAAATACATGTAAATTTAAAATTTCCAAAAAATTATTTTTCATTAAATTATTTCATATCCATACTTGAAAATTGTATTGAATTTTAATTGAAATAAATTTTTTTTTATTATTGATTTCATTCAGGTTCTGAGGTGAGATCTGAGGTGAGATTTTGACACGAGATCTAACTATCAGAATATGAGGTCACCCGGATCAAAAGTATGTTCGCAAAGATATTTTCATTTGCATGAATTTTCCTTGAATTACAGAGCTCTCACGGCTCAAAAGAAGAAAGAAAAGGAAAGATCCTAAATCAATATAGCTTTCGAAAAGAGAAACTAAGTTCACGAAATATAAATGCTGCCCAAAACTAGCCTATCCAACGAATTTCCTCAGCAAGGCAACATTACACAACGAAGATTAAAAATAAGTTCCTCTTTGTCAATTTCATACAATTGCACACGCATGTATCAACTTACATACACACTTACTCAAAGAACAAATGCCACGGATGTTAGTAGAGAACCCTAACAATCGCAGCAAGTAAACTTACACGTATACACTTGCCCCAGAAAATAATTAAAAATTATTTTATAGCAGAAGTTGTTGAACAAAATATATTAACAATTAAAAATAATATTTTATTCAGAGAAAATGATTTGAAAAAAAAATCAATAATCATCGTAAATTTTATTTATGATTATTAAATTGGAAGAAAAAATAAATAAATAAATAAAATTGGTATAATTTTGGATATAATTGTATTAGAAAATTTTAATTTTTTGTGAAAAATATGGAAAAGTGATGGGAAAAATTTAAATAATTTGGAGAAATATTTAAGGATTTATATGTTTTAATATAATTTTGGATATAATTGAATAAAATAGAATGTAAAGGTTATTTTTTTGGGAATTGTAAGCCTGACCGCTCGCAGGCCAATCTAAGCTGAAGCTTTATAATTTAAAAATGATGATTGAATAATATATGGTATAATTTTGTTTGAGAAAAAAATTTTTTTTTTTTGAAGTAATATTAATTGTAAGCCTGACCGCTCGCAGGCCAATCTAAGCTTAAATTTTGAAGAAAAGATATAATAGAAGAAAAAAAATGAATGAAAAAAAAGCCTACTGGCATTGATCCAATTTTGTGATTGTTTTATATATAAATATTTTATATTGTATGAAAATTTTGATGAATAAATAAATATCAAAAGAGGGGCCCATAAAAATATATATCGCGCCGGGGTCGGCGCGTAGCAACTTCGGTCGTGTCACGTGGGACGACAAGGCCCCACCAGTGACGCGGCGCGCGACAATGAGAGCGATGAACATAGCTCATCAGCGACGGCAGTATCAGTACATCAAGCGACAAGGAGACACCTCACGCGAACGTCCCCTCCCCTCTGATATATTTTGAGCCTAATTAGTATTTCGCCTTTTATTTAATCCCTTCCCACGTAACAATTGCAAAAGCATATTTTCACAACTTTCATACAACATTTTATAGCACAAGAATCTAAAACTAACAGCAAAATTTATATTTTTTTTAAATACTGCGTTTAAGCATCATTATTTATTCATATAAATTTTCAGGCTATATCCAAAAAATGGGATAACCTTGGAATAATTGAGAACGATCATATATTAGAAAAAACTTATGCTCTGGCACACTTGCCACCTATCAGGATGCAAGAAGGTATGAATTACATCACGGACCTAATCGATGAAGTTGATGACAATGAAAAATTACAACTCTTCGGGAAGTATTTACGTACTCAATGGCTTCCTTTAAAAGATGTTTTTTCGGTATTCAAAAATCCAGTCAGGACGAATAATACTTGCGAAAATTTTCATCTTCACGCAACAAATCGAATTGGGAAACATACAACAATCTGGAAAATGTTAGGTACGTATTATTAATTAAATAAGTTAATGTATTTGCCTTATAAGCTTGTTTACTTTTTTCGGGCGCTTACAAGTCGAAATTACGTATGCACGCGACAAAAGTCGTAAATGTCCATTGCTCCTATCGATCTATTATATCTCTCTCTTCTTTCGCGTATGGTACATACACATGTAAGCCATGTGTGGTACACGCTGATTCTCGAAGAAGATGCTCGTGCGACTTCCCGCAGACTCGCGTACCCAACGAGGCTATCTGCTGGCACACCTCTGCGCCACGCAAACACACTCGTATCACAACGGTACAGGGATCCACTCTCAGCACACGCAATCACACAGCAAGTACAACTCACTTACCTAGACTCGGATTGTATCTCGCACACGATACGCTTCGATAAACTCTCGAGGTTATTCTTAGCTTATGCTTCGAATGGGCTGAAGTCCGATCGTTCGCACAATCGGTCGACTACTCCGATCACTCGGCTCGCAGCTCCGCGCGAGGCTGCTGCGCTTCCCCTCTCTACGGCCAGCTCGCGGGCCGCCCGTTCGGCCTGCCGCTGACTGCCGGTCCAAACGAGAGCTCCGCTCCGATTGTGAGCTCGGCTCCGCTTGACTCGGCGAGTCGCGGCGGCCTATATGACTTACCACGTCATAACTCTCCCCCCCTTGCTGAGACTACCCTCGCGGTTTATTCGCGAGAGTCAGTCCCAGCGATTAACGCGACTCCAAAACTTAACTAAATCTCCCGTTTCCGGGATGCACCGCGATCCGTGCTGGGCGAGGACAACAAGGCTTCTCGCCGCAGCAGTGCGCCGGTGCATTTCTCCTACCTCTCATCGTTACGCGCGATTGATGTGTGCCGCGAGCCGCACAGGGCGAGGACAAGAAGGCATCTCGCCGCTGTGGTGCGCCGGCGCACGTATCTCCTCATATGCTTCACGATCGCGAACATACTGTGCCGCGCGACACACGCTGGCGAGGACAAAAAAGGCTTCTCGCCTCGCGGTGCGCGGGTACTTCTCCGCCTGCTTATCGTCGGTCATGCGGAGGGCCTTCCCACTGATGATACGGGCCCGTCCGACCAAACGCACGCGCTTGTATCATTTCGATCGCGTAAGCCTCCTGCATCGCGCGCTGAACCTCGGCCCGTCCCGCTTCTATCTGAGCCTGACGTGCCATCACACGATGGTACATCTCGAGCTCAGACATCCGCGGGGCGCGGTATTGCTCGGGGATTGCTTGCTGATGCGGGGGCTCACGGTGCCAAGACGCGGCAGGTAGCCCTTGTGCAGCTACGGGTGGCGACCTTCTCTGCTCGACCGCGGCCACGGCCCAAGCTCGCACCTGATAGCCCGCGGCCCTTTGCGGTTCGCCTTCGCGTTGGTCCTGACGCTCGTTGTTCCGGTCGCCCAAGCCCCTGGTGACTGCATCAGGCAGGTTGAATCGGCCCAGCATCAGCCGCAATCGAGCACCACATCGCTCACACTCTGCGGTGTGGCGCCCGCTGCGTCCGCAGTTGCCGCAGAAGTGCTCGTCGAGGCCGCTGAGGCAATCTACTGATCGATGGCCGGGTTGCCAACACCTGAAGCAAGTGCCATCAGGTGGGTCGATGCTGTCGTCCCTGGCGACTCTGGCAAGCTCGCCGAAGAAGACGCCGTGACGGATCTCGCGTCTCTCCTTCCTCTTCGGTGCTTGGCCTTGAGGCACCCCTCCGTTGGCGAGGGTTTCCTCTACTCGGCGGCGGCGATCGCGGCGCTTTTGCGTCTTGGTGACGCGTCCCGATGCCACACCTTGGTGTTGGTGCGCGGCCGCACCAATGGCACGTCTTGCTGCCTGGCCATTGTGTCGCCCAAACGGGCTCGCAGACGCAAAACGTCGCCCTGTGGCTGCTGAGGCCGGCGGCAGCTCCCACGAGCTCGCAAGTGCTCCACCTTGCTGCTCCGAGCCGGACTGGTCCATGGGCAGGTCCCACGAGATAGCCGGCACGTTGTGCTGATCTCCGGAGCACAGTTGGGCCACGGGCGGCTGCGATGGGCCTGCAGTCGCGCTGCTCTGCTCTACGGAGCTTGGTAAGGCCGGAGGCGGCTGCGGTGAGCTTGCGGGCACGCTGCTCTGCTCTACAGAGCTTGACGGGGCCGCAGAACTCTGCTCTACAGAGCTTGACGGGGCCGCAGAACTCTGCTCAGGGCCTTCGGTGTCCGCAGGCGTTGACTGCATCGCGTAGCTGCCGATGCTCAGCGCGGCGCCTTCATCCCTCCTCGGCAACGAGATGTCGCCGACAGCCGACTCAAGGTCGTCGACGGTCCACTGGCGATTCGGGTTATACCTCCTCGCTCTGCGGGCCCGTGACTTGACGGCCGACGGCTTCATCGACAAAGGGTGGCGATGGAGTCATAGGCGGTCCGCGCGGTCGCGGACCCTCCGTTGTCTCCGGCTGCCTAGTCATCGCTACCTCGACCTCATTGTCGACCTCCATGTCGACCCACCACGCTGTGGGTGCCTCCTGCACCGATACGCTCGCCGCTGCTGCCACGCTCTGCTCCGACGGTTCAGCGTCGGGAGGAGCTTGCTGCCTCGCTTCAGCGATCACCCGCTGCTGCTGCTCGCGCGTCGCCGCGACTGCTGCAGCCAGCTGGCGGCTAACCGCGCCTTGTTGCTGCTGCTCCTCGAGGCGAATCACCTCTTCCACGGACTGCAACGCTGCCTGGTTAGTGTTCTCCATTTCTGTGGAAGAAGAAACATCAGTTAGTATTTGTTCAGAAATGTCGCGTTTCGCGAAGTATCCGTCTCGCCCGTTATGTACGGTTTCAAGTCGCCTACGTCTACTTTCGGATTCTTTCGACTATTCGGCATCTCCAACACGTACACCGTCGGCGAGAGTACCTCGGCGACCTTAAACGGCCCGTCGTACTCCTGCGCGAGCTTTCTCGCGAAGTTGGCGGGGCCACTCGACAGGTAATGCGCTTTACGGAGTACAAGATCGCCAACTTCGAAACGAACATCTTTACGGCCTGCATTGTAATATTTCGCTTGACGCACGTGAGCTTTCTCGACGTTGTCCGCGACTATGTCGTAAATAGCATTGATTCGTTTCACGCGATCAAGCCACACGCTCTCGTCGATTCGCCAGTCGTTTATCTTTCTACGCTCGACTTCGCTACGGAAAGTATTCGCTCGGCGCGGATGTCGGCCGAAATTCAAGAACGCCGGAGAGACTCGCGTTGATGACTGCACCGCCGTATTGATCGCGTAACGGAGTTCGTACACGTGCACGTCCCAGTTACGATGATCAGCGCCTACGTAAGATTTTATCGTGGTTTTTATCGTACGATTAGCGCGCTCGCTCGGATTCGTCCGGGCGCAGTAGGGCGGTATCGTCGTGTGACGAATACCGAGCTCTTCGAGAGTTTTCGCGACGTCCTTATTAATGAACTCGGTACCGTTGTCGGTGATCAACACCTCCGGAGTCCCCCAGCGAAACACTACGAGGTCTTCAAGGGCGCTTATCACGGCCTGCGCCGTCGCCTTCCGCACCGGCCGAATTTCCACCCAACGCGTGAACAGATCGATTATCACAATCAGATACTTGTTCTGCGCCTTGCTTTTCGGGAACTCCATACAGTCCATCGCGACGACTGTCCACGGCTCTTCGAACACGCGCTTTCCCATGAGCCCTTGTGGCCCTGTCTGCGCGGGCTTATATCGCTGGCATGTATCACATATGCGTACGAACTCGTGCACATCGTGATACATGCCTCGCCAAAAATATTCGCGCGCGACGCGCTCATAAGTTTTCTCAACGCCGAGGTGACCGGAACTTATGTCGCAATGTGCTTCGCGAAGCACGCGCTCGCGATGATTTTCAGGCACGACAAGCTTCCAACCCGCCGATTCGTTCGAGACCGGGTCGAGGATGGCGTCGTACTTGTAGTGGTACAACATACCATTCCTGACACACCAATTTTCCAGCGCTCCGGAGACGCTAACACTTCTTCGATGCGGGCCGTGTAGGCCTCGTCATCGATGTCACACACATCCATCGTACATACGTTCGCGTTCTCGACTTCGTCATCGTCCGGTTCTATCTCGCAAACGCGCGATAGAGCATCGGGCAGCTCGTTGTATTTGCCTTTCCGATGCACTACCTCGAAATCCCACTGTTGCATCTCGAGGGCCCAGCGCGCGAGTCGACCTGTAGGTTCTTTCAAGTTTCTCAGGTACTGCAACGCGCTGTGGTCTGTGATCGCAACGAAGCGATACCCTTCGAGATACGGCCGCAGCTTCTTTATCGCCCATAGGAGCGCCAAACACTCCTTCTCGGACGTATTATAATTACGCTCTGCCGGCGTCAACACGCGGCTCACGTACACGATCGGATGTTCGCCGTCCTCGTGAACCTGAGTCAGTACTCCACCGATCGCGACATCCGACGCGTCGCATTGCACGACGAACGGCTTCGAGAAGTCCGGCCTCGCCAATACGGGAGCTTCGGTTATCGCTCGCTTTAAGGCCTCGAACGCGCTCTGATGTTTTTCGACCCACCGCCACTCGGCATCTTTATGCAGCAGCTCTAGCAGCGGCTTTTTCAAGTCCGAATCGTTCGGAATAAAGCGCGCGTACCAGCCTACCATGCCAAGGAAACGCCGTAATTCCTTCACGTTTGCCGGCGCCGGGTAGCGTAGGACCGGCTGTATTTTCTCCGAGTCAACGCGCAAGCCGTCGCTGTCGAGCACGTACCCGAGGTACTTGACTCGCGAGCGGCAAAAATCGCATTTCTTTCGATTCACCGTGAGTCCCGCGTCGCGCAGCTTCGTAAGTACGAGCTCCAGCCATTTCATGTGCTCGTCGAAGCTCTCCGTGACGATAATAATATCGTCGAGGTAGCCGAACACGTGAGGCTCGAATTCCGGGCCAAACAAAGCGTCAATCAGCCGTTGGAACGAAGCTGGCGCATTGCATAGGCCATACGGAAGACGCGAAAACTGGTACAGTCCGGACCCAGGTATTGCAAACGCCGTGAATTTCTTGCTCGACTCTTCCATTTTTATTTGAAAATACGCCGACTTTAAATCGATCGTCGTAATGTACCGCGCGCGACGCAACTTGTCCAAAATATGATCGATGTTCGGCACCGGATACGCGTCTTTTTTCGTGACTTTATTTAGATCGCGATAATCGATGCAGAAACGATTGCTGCCGTCCGCCTTCTTCACGATCACCGGCGCACTGCTCCAAGCAGAAGCCGAGCGCTCGATTACGCCGTCTGCCAGCATTTTATCGACCTCTGCGTGCGCGACTTCGAGCATCTTTGGCGACATACGCCTCGGATGATGCTTGATCGGCGCCGCGCCTTGCACATCAATATGATGCTCAGTGAGCGTCGTCAAGCCCAAGTTTGACGGCTTCGCCGCGAGCAACTTCTCGATCGTCGCATCTAACGCACGCTTCTGTTCATCGCTCAGCTCGCATAGACCCGCGCTCACGCATACATCGCCGTATTCGTCGCTGTCATCGCACGAGTTGTTCTGCTCGAGCTCCGCGCAGCAGGCGATGTTCACTCTTCCCGTACACGCTCAAATACTTCACCGATCGCATGAATTTCATTTACGCTCGCGACTGATAATCCCGCGCATTCCACGAAGATATCTAATGCCGCGTCGTTCAGTGCATAAAATCATGCCACGGTCCGCCCCGCGCTCGCCACTGTTGTTCGCTCGTACACGTGTCAACTTGCCACAAATTTTTAAAATCTGCGCCAAGTATGATATCGTCATCCCCGTATGACATCGCTCGCCAACGCATCGGCTCGACACGCCCGTCGATCTCTACCTGCACCGTCAGTGTGCCAATCGTCCGTGACAGCACTGGCGTGAAGGGCATCTTTATATTTGTCGACGTCTCGTGCAACCGATCCTTCAACTTCTCCGCGACGCGAGGGCCAACTATCGTGACCTGCGCCCCGGTGTCATACATCGCTCGATAATCTTCGCCGTTGACACGCACGTTGATGAAGTCCCTATTTTCCTTCATCATCGCCGCGATCCGATTCTCTTCGCGCGCCGCATGGCTGATCGGTGACTCACTGCAGTCGCCCGATGCTTGGTCAAGTGCTTGACCAAGCCATTGCAGCTGCTCGCCGAGAGGCATATCACTCACACGACCTGTAAGCTCAACCTTTCGCGAAGCATCTCTACGCTCTACGCTCTCGTCCGCTAACTTCTCTTCGACCTCTCTATGTACGTCGCCGTACATTCGCACGCATCTACCCTCTCTCGCTTCGTTGCTTCTCGCGCGCGCAAGCTTCGTCCGCGTCACAATCGTACGAGGGTGAGCCCGAGCTCAACGCCTCGTCTATTATCGAACTTGACGTGAATTTACTTCGCGCGATCTCAACACCGCGCGAGTCGACCGCTTGCAAAGCTGTGTTTGCGTCGTCCGCTCGCGCCCGTCCCTCGACCAGAGTCGGCTGGTCGAGTTTAATCGAGTCGCCGGCTCGCGCTTCGCCTCCTTCGTGTGCTTGCGTACAGACTGGAGTTGGCCGCGCGGCCTCACTCGCGTCGTGTACAAGCAGCCCTTCGCCCTCTAGTGTGGTTGAATTTGCGACTGCGGAGGTGCTTGGCTGCGCTGCGCCTCCGCGTGCAAGTTTCCCACGAGCTGTCGAATTGCAGCACATCTCGGGCATGTCAAGAAGGTCACGTTTTCCGTGCCGCAGAATTGACATTTTTCTGTCGATGGATTGCCGCCGGAGGAGGCATCGAGCACTCGCGTGCTCGATGTCCGAACTCGTGGCATCGGTAACATTTCGTGCGCGGGCACCTGCTCGCCCTGTGTCCCGTCTGGCCACATGTGTAGCAAGCCCCGATAAAGCCGCCAGCGGCGCCGCGCGGCTGCGACGATGTCGTCTGCTGTGCCGCCGGTGCATCTGCGATCGCGCTTGGAATATTGTTCGCGCTCGAATTCGCGTTCGCGCTCGGGTTCGCGTTCGCGTTTGACTTTACGCTCGTGTTTTTCCTGCCGCCCTTCGAGTTTTGCTGCTTCGAAGTGTTACCCGACGACGCGCTCGCGTTTGTTGACTCGGCCGCCAACGCGCCGACCTTTGCTCCTTTCGTATCCGCGTGGGCGGCTCGATCTTTGCCACTCTTCTCGATTTTCGCATCGAGCGCCCTGCCACGTTCGTATCTCAATCCGCGGTTCTCGATCGTGTCGATCGAGTTCGGACACTCGTCGTTGAGTACGAGTCGGTACGCCGCGCGTAAATTTCGCCACACCATACGAGCCAACTTCTTATCAGTCGGCGGATCTTCGAGCTGCATCACAAGGTGCCGAACGAAGGTCATGTACTCCGAGATCGGCTCGTTCTTGCCTTGCACTCTATGCTGCAGCTCGTCCATGATATCGTCCTCATCGCATGGGCCGATATACCTGTTTTTAAACGCGGTCTCGAAATCCGCGAAAGTGACGAAGCGTCGCTTATGCGTGCGGTACCACAGATCGGAGCTGTCATCCGAGCTAAATGCGAACGACATAACATCGAAAAATTCGGTGAGTGTCATCGGCACGCTCTCTCGAAATTCTTTCGCGCGCTCTAAAATAATTGCGCCTTCGTTTTGTCACCGCCTTTAAAATTCAATTTGTAGCTCGCGAGGAGCCTCATGAATTTTTCGCGACGCGTTAATCCGTCCATTTTGCATCCGGCGCGTGCACGGTCCGCCCTCTGCTCGGCGCTCGCTTCGCTGCTGCTGGCCGAACTCTCGCGTGGTGGTGTGTTCGCTGCTTAACTTTACGCTGCGATTTATCGCAACGTTCTCTTTCTCGCTGCTCGAGTCCGTGTTTTCGACTCGCGTTCTCCTGCTTACGCTCGCGAGAGTCGGCTGGCAGGCTCGACTTCTTCCGCGGCCTCCCCTCACCTGCGCGCTGCTCGTCGAAAGAACTCGCTGACAAGGTAGCCAGCTGTTCACTCAGCTGCTGTATTTGCGCAGCTAATTTTGATCGACCGTTGCTCCGCACGGGCGTGCTCGCGCGCGACGAGTTTCTGCTCGTGCTCGACCGACGTGAGCTTTCACACTCGGTCTCTTCCGCGATCGTGTCTTCTTGCTTACGCCGATTCTTTCTGTGCGGCCGCGAATGGTGGATCGGCGTCGGCGGCGGCGTCCAGCCTCGCGCCTGCAACGCGAGTCCGTATTCGTCCACGCGCTCATTATCGGCGCAGTGCTCGAATTCATCGCGTGTGCACTCGCTGTCGCGCTGCCGCTTGTCGACGCCCTCGCGAAAGACGTTGTCGTCGTCGAGCTTGTCCCGTGCTTGTCGCTGTCGTGACCGCAGCTGCCCTCGCAAGATCAATCAGTTGCTCTTTATCGCGTGGCACAACGGGAAACTCGACGTCGCCGTCGGTCTCGGGGACCCACATCGCGGACTCGTACCCCTGTAATCGGAGCAACATACGCAGCAGACGATTTCGCGTCTCCTTTTCTGATCCCTGCGTGTTCGCGCCACCCTTCGCCAACTCCTGGAGAACTTCGTCGTCTTCCAGGGCGACGATTCGGTCGACCATGCCCTTGCATTCGTCAGACCACGAGCTACTTTGCGCGCGGCACGCTCCAAACTTTGGATCTCGCTAGCCGTTGGCATATTTATTTGCGTTCGCGAGTCTGGCGAGACACGCTCAAACTTGTTCGCGACGACTCCGGTTCGAATATGCCTTCGCGCTTTGTTTATATTTCGCGAAGCAAGTCCGCGCGGACTTGTTTACCTTCTATGCGCGAGGCCCTACGCGCAAGCGGCCGTGCGGGCCGTGTGCAAAACAACGCACGCGTCGTCTCTCACGTACACAACCGACTCCGAATTCCGAGCTCACAATAGAACGACAAGTTCGAACGCGTTCTATTTACGTTTTGTCGAGCTAACGGGCTTGGGCGCTTATCGCCGCATACCTCGAATAGCCGACCGTCGATTCTCGGAAGCGAACGGTATTCGTGCAATTTAGCAAATTCGGTAAAAATAATTGGAACGAACTCACCTTGTTGATGCTAGTTCCAACCTCCCCCACACCTAAGATGCCGTACCCCTCGTAGACGATGCTCGTTGTTACGAGCCGTCGACGTGGAAAAGCTGGTTTTGACGTAGCAAACGGTTCGGCACCACTTTTCGATGATTCAGCACAAAAACTCTGCGGGCCAGTTTATACAGGCCCAGCAGAAGACGTCAGACACCACTTTGTGCAGACCTAGCAGCACACGTTAGGGCGCCAGTTTATGACGGCGTGCCCGCGTATACCTCGCCCGTCTCCGTTCTCGCACGCGGACACGCCTAAATTCATGGTTTTCTCATGTTTTTCCCATCAAGCAGCTATCATTGCCCTTCGATAGTATTTTTATTAGATTTCTTATGCTTTGTGACGTATTCAAAGCAAATTTCACGAAGATCGGAAGAAAATTGTCAAAATTATCGCAATAAAACGCATTTGGAAGGGTGAAAATATTCCATTTTTCCAAAAAGGGGCGTGATTATGCCTTATTAGGCTAAATCGTAATATTTTTCTGCCTAAATTCATGGTTTTCTCATGTTCTTCCTATCAAGAAGCTATGAGTGCCCCTTGATAGTATTTTTATTAGATTTCTCACGCTTTGTTTCGTATCTACAGCAAATTTCACGCCGATCAGATGAAAATTGACAAAGGTATCGCAATAAAAAACAATTTGGAATGTTAAAAATATTCCATTTCTCCAAAAAGGGGCTCGGCTATGCCTAATTAGGCTAAATTGTAATATTTTTCGAACTGAATTTATTGTTTTCTCATGTTTTTACTATCAAGGAGCTAGCAGTGCCCTTTGATAGTATTATTATTATGTTTCACATACATTGTTTCGTAACTACAGCAAATTTCTCGACGGTTCGATAAAAATTTACAAATTGATCGTAATAAAACAAAATTTGAAAATTTGAAAATATTCCATTTTTCCCGTAAAGGGGCGTGGCTATGCCTAATTAGGCTAAATCGTAATATTTTTCTCCCTAAATTCATGGTTTTCTCATGTTCTTCCTATCAAGAAGCTATGAGTGCCCCTTGATAGTATTTTTATTAGATTTCTCAGGCTTTGTTTCGTATCTACAGCAAATTTCACGCAGATCAGATGAAAATTGACAAAGTTATCGCAATAAAAAACAATTTGGAATGTTAAAAATATTCCATTTCTCCAAAAAGGGGCGTGGCTATGCCAAATTAGGAAAAATCGTAATATTTTTCGCCATAAATTCGTGGTTTTCTCATGTTTTCCCCATCAAGCAGCTATCATTGCCCTTCGATAGTATTTTTATTAGATTCCTTATGCTTTGTTTCGTAACTAAAGCAAATTTCACGACGGTTCGATGAAAATTTACAAATTGATCGTAATAAAACAAAATTTGAAAATTTGAAAATATTCAATTTTTCCCTAAAAGGGGCATGGCTATGCCAAATTAGGAAAAATCGTCATATTTTTCGCCCTCAATTCATGGTTTTCTCATGTTTTTCCCATCAAGCAGCTATCATTGCCCTTCGATAGTATTTTTATTAGATTTCTTATGCTTTGTGACGTATTCAAAGCAAATTTCACGAAGATCGGAAGAAAATTGACAAAATTATCGCAATAAAACACATTTGGGAAGGTGAAAATATTCCATTTTTCCAAAAAGGGGCGTGATTATGCCTTATTAGGTCAAATCGTAATATTTTTCGGCCTAAATCGATGGTTTTCTCATGTTTTACCTATCAAGGAGCTATCATTGCTTCTTGATAGTATTTTTATTGGATTTCTTATGCTTTAATACGCATTCACAGCAAATATCACGAAGATGGGATGAAAATTAACAAAGTTATCGCAATAAAACACATTTTTTTTTCTCATGTTTAAGTGCTGGTTGCTCGTATAAAATCTGATATGATCATGATCATTTTTCAGGCGAAAAAAGAGGTACCGTACATACGAGATGGCGATACCTGCTAGTTATTAAGTCTTGACGTGACTCAATGCCTTAGTATTGTCACACTTTTTGAGCGGTCGGATCAGATGACAGAAGCAAGTGTCTTAAACCATCATTTGTAAAAGATTGGGCTGTTCGAAGACCATTCAGGTCAGTGATACAGTCTTTGTGTATTTGATGGCAAAATGCTCGCTCTTTTTCATGTTATAGTGCTTGTTGCTTGTTTAAAATGTTAAAGTATGTTTCTCATATTCTTTCTATATTCATATATATATATATATATTCACGAGTGCGTGCGACACTCCTATATTGGAGCGCCAGCGTCTATCTAGCAGCACAAGTTAGTCTGTGTAGAACTGTTGAGTAATACACACGTGTTCAACCAATGATTCAATAAACGTTCTTTTTTATTTACTATTTCTATGCTCACATATCTTTATTTCAATGTTCACCAAACCTCTGATACCTTAACAGGTTATGGGCCCAGGGATTTAACGCAAAAACATTAAAAATAAAGTGCAGTGTGTGCAAAGTGAGGAACAGTGAAAAGACGCAAAACGTAGTCGAATCAAGATGGCGCAAGAATTGTCTGCGAGGCACGTAACGAAGTTCGACGGAAAGAACTTTCTTGCCTGGAAATTTCAAATAAATGCAGTCTTGATTGCGCAAGATCTATTAGATATTGTAAACGGAACACGAGAGAGGCCATCACCAGGACCAGACACTGAGGTAGCTTTGAAAGCTTGGATAAAGGACGACGCCAAAGCCATGTATCTAATTTCATCAGCCATGGACCCCGAACAATTGAGCTGTTTACTTGCGTGTACAAGTTCAAAACAAATGTGGGACAAGCTCATAACAATACACGAACGAAAAACAGCAACGCACAAATTACTGCTCATGCAACGGTTTCATGAGTACAAGATGGCTTCGACAGACAGTGTTGCACAGCACGTCTCCAAAATCCAAAACATGGCTATGCAGTTGCTGGACCTCGGCGAAAATATTCCCGATGTAGTGGTGATCTCGAAGATACTCACTAGCCTGCCTATGAAGTATCGCAATCTACGTACTGCTTGGAGCAGTGTAGAAACAGAAAAGCAGACGGCTGAACATCTGCTGGAGCGACTCATCGAGGAGGAGAGTCTTCTGGTCGCCGACGAAGAAGAAACGGTGGCACTAGCTGCAGCTACAATCTCGAAGAAAAAGAGACAAGGAAAGCCACCAGGATCAAATCATAAAAAGGACGTGGAGTGTTTTCATTGCCATGATAAAGGCCATTACGCTCGAAATTGTCCTCGGCGCCAAAACAAGAGTAAGTCACGTGCTCCAAATACCTCTCCCAACGTGGCATTCGTTGCTGAGAAATCGCCGACAGCGGCGCATCTGCACATACCACTCACAACAGGAATTGGCTCACTAATTACCGACCGAGTGAAAAGGTAAATACGATAATACTCGGTGATGAAGGAGAGTGCGCAGTAGTCGGAGAAGGTACTGTGGTGATCAACAGATTTTTGAACGGCGAGTGGCACGAAGCACGCATCGAAAATGTATTGTGCCCAAACTCAAGAAAAATCTTTTCTCTATCGGACAAATAACATCCAAAGGATACGAGGTAAATTTCACGGATACCTATGTGAAATTAAAGAAAAATGATATAGTAGTCGCCGTTGGCATAATGCAGACCAACTGCATATACCGTCTACTCTTTAAAACTGTGATACAAGAACAAGCAGAAGTGAACGCATGTGAAACCAACCTAAAAATTTGGCATGAGAGGCTAGCGCACCTAAACTTACGAGCGATAAAAGAGCTGGCAAACCGAAATATGATCGACGGACTAAAACTATCTGATAAGAATAATTTTTTTTGTGAGCCATGCCAACTCGGTAAGCAACATAGACTGCCATTCAAGAGAACAGTCGATCGCATGACTTCTCCAGGTGAATATTTTCATAGTGATGTATGTGGTCCACTACCAGAAGAGTCCCTGGGCGGTGCTAGGTACTATGCGCTGTTTAAAGATGATGCTACTGGCTACAGATTTATACGATTCATTAAAAATAAATCTGATGTAACAGAGAAATTCATCGAAATAGAAAAGCTGGTAAAGAACAACTTTGGAAGATCGATGAAAGTGTTACGCACCGACAACGGTCGTGAATATGTGTGCGATCGACTAATACAGTACTTGAAAGCCTGTTGCATCACATATGAGCGTACAGCTACATATACACCAGAGCAGAACGGCAAAGCCGAAAGAGACAATCGCACCATCATGGAAGCAGTGCGAACAATGCTCAAAGCCAAAAATTTGCCAAACACTCTGTGGGCAGAAGCAGCAGCAACGACTGTTTATCTGCTGAATCGCACATCGGCCAGTCAACTTCACAATGATAAAACAGCATACGAAGATTGGATGAAGAAAAGGCCCAATTTGAGTCATCTGAAAATCTTTGGCTGCAATGCTGTAGTTCATGTACCAAAACAATTTACCAAGAAACTCGATGCAAGAGGTCGAAAAGTTATAATGGTAGGCTATCAGGATGACTCGACTAATTATCGGTTGTACGATCCTGTAAGGAAACGAGTGGAAATATCCAGAAACGTCACATTCGACGAAAGAACTAGCCCAGCCAACGAGCAGAATGAAGAAAGTTACATAACGTTCAAAGGAGATTACGAATCCGAATCAGAGGATACCGACTATGAATCTGTATCATCTGGTCATGATGACTCAAGAGAGGACCAAGAAATCAATTCCAAATCTGTCAAAGAAGAAGCGCCACAAGAAGAACAGCAGAGAGTCCTGCGAGATAGAAGCAAATTAAGAAAGCCAGACAAATACGAAGCTAATGTTGCAATATTTGAATCACCAGTAACGTACGACGAAGCAGTAAATGGACCAGATGCTAAAAATTGGCGGAAGGCCATTAATTATGAGCTGGAGCAATTAAGGAAAAGCAAAACTTGGAAAATAATTCCAAGAACATCCAACATGAAGGCAATTGACTCCAAGTGGATCTTTAAAATCAAGCCGGAGACGGAAAGCACCCCACTCATCTATAGAGCACGTCTGTGCGCAAGAGGTTTCATGCAGCGAGAAGGTGAAGACTACACTGAAACATATGCACCTGTGGTGCGCTATGACTCCATACGTGTGCTACTGGCACATATTGCTCACAAGGATCTGGAAGCAACTACATTTGATGTGAAGTCGGCCTTCCTGTACGGTGACCTGAAGGAGAACATCTTCATGGAAATACCAAAAGGGGTAAAATCACACGATAACCAAGTGTGTAAACTACAAAAATCAATGTACGGACTGAAACAAGCGCCCAGATGCTGGAACGACAAATTCAAGTCATTTCTCAATTCATTCAACTTGAAAGAAAGCTCAACAGATTCGTGTATATTTGTCGGGAAACATTGTGATGATACTGTATACTTAGCTCTATTCGTGGATGACGGTCTCTTGGCCAGCAAGTCAGGTGATGCAATCGAATCAATTTTGTCAAAACTACACGAAAACTTTGATATTAAAATAGGTAACGCGAGCCAATTCGTTGGGCTGAGCATAACACGTGCTCGGGAATTAAAAACTCTATGTATTGATCAAAAGATGTATATCCAGCATTTACTAGAAAAATTTAATATGTATGACGCCAATCCGATTTCAATTCCCGCGGACTCTAGTATATATCATTTGATAGATGTTACAAATGATAACAATGCGCAGGAAAAACTGTATCCATATCGTCAAGCTATCGGAGCCCTTATGTATTTAGCAAATGCTACTAGACCTGATATCGCGTTTATTATTAACTTTCTAAGTAGATATCAGAATAGACACGATAAAAGACACTGGCAAGCAATAAAACGCACACTAGCCTATTTAAAGGGTACAGTCGACTTGAAGTTAGAATATAAATCTAGTAATAATCAAAACAATCTAATCGGGTACTCAGATTCTGATTATGCTGGTTGTCTGGAAACCAGACGTTCCACAACAGGCTATGTCTTTATGATGTCTGGAGCTGCTGTCACTTGGACATGCAGGCGCCAAGAACTGGTGACAAACAGCACAACTGAATCGGAGTATGTAGCTGCAGCCACTGCAGCAAAAGAAGCCATGTGGCTCAGAAAACTAATAAGTGATATCGAGGGTAGATGTGTCGCAAGTGTCAAACTATACATAGATAATTTAAGTGCCATCAAATTAACTGAAAATTCAAATAACCACAGAAGGACAAAGCACATCGACGTTCGATACCACTTCTTGCGCGAAAAATGCGAATCAGGAGAGATTAATGTGGCTCATGTACCTTTAAAGGAACAGATAGCCAATATACTAACAAAGCCTTTACCTAAATTCTCACATGAAAAACTACGTGAAAATTTAGGTCTTAAATCTAAGTAATCAAAAGTTCAAGATTTTGAGAAACGGCGGAAGTGTTAAAGTATGTTTCTCATATTCTTTCTATATTCATATATATATATATTCACGAGTGCGTGCGACACTCCTATATTGGAGCGCCAGCGTCTACCTAGCAGCACAAGTTAGTCTGTGTAGAACTGTTGAGTAATACACACGTGTTCAACCAATGATTAAATAAACGTTCTTTTTTATTTACTATTTCTATGCTCACATATCTTTATTTCAATGTTCACCAAACCTCTGATACCTTAACATAAAATTTCATGAGATCATGATTATTTTTCAGGCAAAAAGTGAGGTTCCGAACATACGAGATGGCGATACCTGCTAGTTATTGAGTCTTGACGTGACTCAATGCTTTACTATTGTCCCACTTTTTGAGCTGTCGGAATAGATGACAGAATCAAGTGTTTGAAACCATCATTTAAAAAGTATTGATTGTACGAATAACATTAACGTCAGTTATACAGTCGTTGTAGATTTGATGTCAAAATGCTTGCTCTTTCCTCATGTTTCGCTGCAGGTTGCTCGTATAAAATCTCATGAGATCATGATCATTTTTCAGGCGAAAAGTGAGGTGCCGCACATACGAGATGTTGATAACTTCTAGTTATTGAGTCCTGACGTGACTCAATGCTTTACTATTGTCACACTTTTTGAGCTGTCGGATCAGATGACAGAATCAAGGGTCGTAAACCATCTTTTTATAAGTTTTGGCTGTACAAAGACCTTCTAGGTCAGTGATATAGTCGTTGCGTATTCCATTGCTAAATACTCGCTTTTTCCTCATGTTTTGCTGCTGGTTGCTGGTATGAAAATCTCATGAGATCATGATCATTTTTTTAGGCAAAAAGTTAGTCGCTGCAAATACGAGATGGCGATAGCTGCTAGTTATTGAGACAAGGTATGTTTTCAGCACATAAAAATTAAGCAACGTGAGTTTAAGCACAAAATTATTGCGCTCCATTGTTGAGTACCTTGTGTAATGAATAAAAATTCTAAATGGTCGGCGAAAAAGTTTTGTGCACTGTGCACGATCGATTGTGTACAATTCTATACGTATACAATAATTCAGCACTGTAGCATTATAAAATTTTACGTGCAGAATACAACTGTGCACAGGTATTATAAAATGTATAAAAATTATTGTTCTAAAAAAATTCTGCACGAAAGTAAATTATTCGCGCGTTGTGCTGAATTATTTTGCACAAGCAGTGAATGATATCCTGTTTTGCGAGAGCCTGTCTAGTCCTGCCTTTCAATTTTACTTTCGGAGCCTCTATGAACTTGATTTCAAAGAGGTTTGACAATCCCAGACCGGCGGTAGCGTGCGAATAGAAAAAGTCGTGTACTCGAGAGTGTGGCATCCCTTCTCGCATGTACTCGAGAACAAAGTCATGATTTTTAAAGGATATGAGTACATGGTCCTTGAACGAGGCGGTTCATGGTGCATGGATTTTTTATAGTCAAATGGTACATGATTTGTTTCATAAAAAGTACTAGATTTTTTCCATACGAATTCAGCAATTTTTAAATTGTTTGTGTACTTTATAGTTATAAACTTGTAATTTGTACCATTAGCCTATTTATATAGACTTCGTAAAAATCTCGATTATTATTACTATAAAATAACATTTATAAATACAACTGCACGATCACAGGATAATTTGATGGACACCATCGGGATAAAAATGTGCAGTAAAGTTGATGAATAAGGTAAGTAAATAATAATTTTTTTCGTATATAAATTTTTTATGCATGGCGTTTAAGTTAATTCACTGAGCATTTTCCACATCGTAAACAAACCGTAATTGGAAAATGCCCCTTGGAAAATAAATCCAATTTCATCATTACATTGATAGTGGAAATGAAATTTTTTCAAGTAAATAAGTGCAACTGGTTCGCTTTAAAAGAGTCATTCTACGTGCAGTACACCTCGTGCATGTAGCTGTTTAATATTGAAATTAATAATCAATTGGCGAGCGCAAAATTTAATCAGCTGGCAGGTGGCCAGTGCCTGCTTTTTTGGATACGATCCGTCAACGATGAAGCAGCACAGGTGCAACTGCATGAAAAGCTACGATGTTGCGTCGTTCGATGCCAATTACTAAATGAGTTCGGATCTTCTTTATAGCGATGCGAAACTAATGTTTGTCCGCTATCTATGGTAAAGCGACACCCAATGCGTCGAGTATCTGAACCCGTACTCAAAACGGATTTAAGCTCACATCATATAAATGAGATGGAATTAAATCAATCTGATCTATAACGAAAAACTCTTAAATATAATTTAGAAATGATAGAATAAGAACAGTATAACAGCAAAGTTACATGCATAGCGAGCGAAAAATCACAAATCATGTCAGAGTAACTGCTGAACAAGTAATTTTTTGCTGTTTGAAAATAGACAGTCGGAATTTTTGTGTCACATTAGTGGAGGTGTGGTTGGAAAGTGAAACCGTCGATTACGAAAGAAACCCTAGTTTGAGAGGTTTTGAGTCTAAATAGGATCTGTTTCATTGTGCTTATTGTCAAAGCGTACTTTGCTGATGATTTTTTACTTTTAAAACTTTCAAAAATTATGATAGATTTTTGCTTCACGCAATGGCTAATATCACAAATCAAAGCGCGTTGCTGGCGATGATCAGGTCGGCGCCTTCTTTCTTTTATGAGTGACTTCCACTATGACAAGGGCTACGCTATGTTTTGAAAGCTCTGAAGCACAGCAGATTCAGAGCAAAGTCTGCACTCGAAAGCACTCCATCATGCCAATAAATTGCTTATTTATATTGTGACGATGTCACTGGCAACGAATTTGCCCCGATGAAGAGTGAATGCCGCGTGTATGAGCGAGAGAAAGTTGCGACCGACCGACCGTGCAGGGTGAAGGAAGAGCCAAGCTCTTCTAACCTCCGCACACCGCGGCAGCGTAGGCACGTGCATTGCCGATCGAACGAACGGCTCGGCGACCAGCCGCAGCAGCAGCAGCAGCAGCAGCAGCGGTAGTAGGAGAAGAGCAACGAAGGCAGCGGAAGAAGCCACGTGAAGCGACGACGACCACCATGATTATTATCACGCACGCGGCCGCACGGAGAGGTAGGAGAGTTTGTCGAGACTGAAAAGCGGGTACGAAGTTGTACGGAGATCGCGCGACTACGCATTAAGAAAGTCCGAGGCTAAAGAGCGAAGCAAGTGCACTAAGAAAACCGTGCAGTGGTAGTGCGAGAGTGAGAGAATAAACTCGTGAAAAGTAACGTGCAGCGAACGTTGTCCAAGGCGAGACCCGCGTAGCAGCAGCGGAGAGTCGTGCGCACGAGAAGAGGTTAAGGCGGCCGAACTCGACGACAACAGCAGCGATAGTTGCGTGCCACGTTGTGCTGTGTGTGTGCCCGCGTATAAGATGAGCCACATCGTCGCGAGAGCTGAGGTGACATCACCGGCAGCAGCCGTACAAGCACGTGCGACGAGCGAAGGCCAGGTTGATCATCGAGACGCGGCGCCGATCTAAATTTTCTTCTACGAGAACTTGGACATAACCTCAACTTGGAGCAGCAGACACCCGGCAGGCATGGCGTCGCGGAGCAACGCCAACGACATCGTAAGCGAATAGCTAATTTCATTGTAGTAACTTGGTCGGTCGTGTATGCGAGTGTGTGGTATGGTATGTTGTTGCGTGTGTATAAAAGATCGAATTAATGTAGCATTATTGTATGTTATTGCGTGCATACGGAGAATCGCGCGAAGTAGAGTAGTAAATTGTATGTCGTTTTATGCGTACGAGAAGGTATCGCGGAGGCAAATAAAGTCGATTATTGTGTGTTTCATCGTCGCGTAGTAAAAGTCGTCCGAGGCGAGCAAGTCGCTATTACGTCGCGCGCGTACCGACATCGGAAAGCAGCCATCTTTGTACATTGCCGTGCCCGTTCGCACGAAGTCGCGGAGCCGTCGTAGGCCGAGCGGTGCGAAGTCACTTCCGCGTAGTAGCTAAGAGAGCGTCACGAAAACGGAATTCGAACAGAGCACGTGTTGTGACTCTGTACTTCCCCTTGGACTTTCGCGAGCGAACGCACGTGGCGTTAGGCTTCGCCTACAGTGGAACGGAGACGCGCGAGTGCAAGTGCGCGGCACGATATCGGGATTCGAGCCGAGGTCGTATTGTGACTCGACAGTATCCCCTTGGACTTTGCTGCGCGAGTACCCTTATGGTAATTTGACGTCACTAACGCAATTATTGAGACTTCTCCTTGTAAATAAAATACAATCGAATCGTAATTGAGTATTGATTGATAAATCATAGAATAATAATTAACTTTGACTTGGAGTAATAAAATATAAGGAATGTTGATTTAAACTAACTCCCTCTTGTGGTTATTTCGCGAACCTTTTCCGAATTTTCAGCAACGAATTGCCGACGCTCGAGGCACACTTGGTGGAAGGCTCGACCCCCTTTTGAGGTAAGACGACCAGGTAGGCTAACCGGAGCCTCAGTAAATAAATGATACGACTGCAGGGCGAGCATAGGCTAAGGCCCAAACCCTCGCACGTCGCAATATATATAATTATTCCGTCACTTTGAGTCGTGCAGTGGCATGACCTAATTGGTATTTGACATGAGATTTTTTGTACATGTCGAAAATATTTCATATCTTCGATGCAAAAAGTTTCAAAAACTCCCGTGCATATAGACGGTTTACTATAAGGCCGTATAAGTTGTGTTTTTTGTAGTAAAAGGCCAAAAACAATAAAACCTTTTATTTATCTAAATTTGCTATGATGGAAAGGATTAAATCAAATGATCGGACAAGAATTTTTATTCTGTATATATGTAGTATTTATTGAATTATTAAGCATAAATGAGTACAGTACAATGTTAATATATGTATAAAACGGTTGATCGAAGTCATAAACAATATTCGATTACTTATAAGAAATTACGCTCTTTCACACTCGCGATCTTGAATCTAATTTTTGATAGATTGATTTATCGGACTCGCCGAATGTGAGTGCAGTCGCGCATTGCTTTCAGCAAACCGAACTGCTGCAAAATAGCCGACCAGCAGCAGAGAACACCGATCGCTCAAGTGACCGCGAGCTAGGAGTTGCCTCATTCGACGGTCAGCTCTCGAAATCGTCAGCGCGCTAGAAGACGAATCTTCCTCAGCCGACAACTCCTAGAGCTTCGCAGCGCGCTAGAAGACAAGTCTTCCTCAGCCACGAAACTTGAGCTCGCAGTGCAAAGTGCCACCAGCTTTCGCTAGGTAATAATCTACGTTGGTGGCTCGGCTTTACTTATGCCGCTAACTCGCCTTTTCTTGGCGCGCGAGCGACGATCGGAGTCGCCGCCGCCTAGCGGTGACGAACCGAAACAAGTTGTCTCTTTGCATAACTGGTACGCGTTGTCTGCTGTAGACTTGCGTGGATTGTCTGCTGCGAACACTTGGCCAGCTGGACCCCACGACAAACAACTTTTCACTCGTGCGCCCAACTCTATTAAGGGGACACACCTGTGTTAAATCTTGAAATTTTATAATTTGATGTTATTGCCCAGGTAAAATGTTTATTCAAACTTTGATTATTTTTCATATGTATGTACAATTTTTGGTGTGGTTGGGTTGAGATGAGTGATAAAGTGTAGACAGTGGAGTATGTGAGGTATCGGTGGCTGTCAAATGGTGAAACATTTTTGCCGCAGGATTGTGATGGCAATTTTTGACCGATCCGAATCTATGAGGTAAACACATGTTGAAAATATGGACATGGCGACTAAAGAATTGATTTTTTTCAACTGTTTTTGACACAAGATTAGATTAAGGACTTTTTAGAGAAATCTGCTCCACTTAAGTGAAGAAGGTCCATTTGACATAAATTATAAGACCTCATATAAGACCTCAACACTTTATTATTTACCTGGCCACTAGTTTGCTCAAAATAGAACCCAAAACGCCAAAAATTGGACACAAATATGAAAAATACTCGAAGTTTGTTTTTTTACCTAGGCAATAACCTTAAACTTATAAAATTTCAAGATTTGACAAAGGTTTGTCCCCTTATTCAAACTTGCATTTTAAAAACTAATTTTGCGTCCGCATCAGCATGCTTTGAAAACTTTCATCGCTCATGTTATTTGAAAAAAAATCGGAGAAATATCTTCGTCCGAATAGGCCAGGGTAATTAGATATTTTGGTGCATGAAAATATTGCAGACATCTGACTCGGTAGATGTCTCGAGTATTGAAAAAGGCACCAGTGTATCGTAAGCTCTCGCCGAAGCGCGTTGTCCCGACCAGAGTGTGCATGAGTCATTTCTCGTGCACATCGATAACTCTTCTAGCGCGGCGCCCGCATCGTTGTTGGGCCAAATCGCTAAATTTCTAACTCACCAGGAAAGCCCCTACATGCTACTGGAAAAAATATGAATTATATGATTTCGATAAGCAATTCGGCTTTCTGATGGCGCACTCAGATTTCCCGAAATTTCCAATTTCCTTTGAGAAAAAAAGAAAAAGTAACTTGAAATATCTAAAAAAAGGCTAAAATTATCATTTTGCTTTCTCCAAAAAAACTAGTTGATACACAAATTTCGAAATAACAAACCAATTTTCTGTCAACGGCCTCAAGTTTAATGTAAACCAGATCGAATGTCTAATGAATGTCTGTGTGTGTGTGTATGTCTCGTCGCTGAAACGAGAACGCATTATTTTGAAAATGAAAAAAATGATTGCAACCCGAAAACAGAAATGTATATAGCATCGTATCCCATATGCATATTATTTTTTCCAAAATAATAAAAATAAGCTCACGTTCAGGAACGCGAGACCAACATTCGAGTTTTGTGTTAGCACGCAGCAGCCTAGATCCGCTGTCTCTCTCCCATCGGGCGCACTGTGGCTCGACATTTTCGACAAACTTACACATTCGAATCGGGCTCACCATTTTTCCAACCCAAGTATACTTATCTTGAAAAAATAGAGATTTTATTTGCTTGTATCGTGTGCATGTCTACGTCACGTATAATTTTTCGCAAAAAAAAGCGAAGGCTCTCGACCAGCAGGCCGTCAATGCCAGAGTGCCCATTTTCCTGTGAAAATCAAGTTAATTCGTATTTATTTCGATTCAGCATTGTTTTATCGCAGACGAGTTATTAGTGCAAATCAATTCTCTCCTATTATTTAATTTTGAATTGTAATGTGCCGAAGTTTTCCTGGTGTGGTGTGTTTGTTTGACAGTTTTATTTCGAGAACGCGTAGCAGAGGAGCACGGCAAGTCCGTCTCTTTTTCTCACGATATGCGAAATGGTAACTGGAGATAAGCAATGCTCCTTTTCTGCGTGCAGTTTCAAGACATTTTATAAAAGTTTCAGACGTGCGGGCCGTAGAATGTTTTTGATCGAATATTCCCAACTTTGTACGAGCTCTGCTGCTGTTTTTTCTGGATCGCCACGACGTGTTTGAAATCACCCTCTCTTGTCTTTTTTTACCTAATAAATCTTAAATATACTACTGCAAGAAAATTCTAACGTTTTTCATTTTTCATCTCACCAGTTGACGTATCGACGCATTCCAAAGAGTAGCATTTTAGTAAGCTTTGTGAAGCCGACAACCAAAACTAGTCTCCCTTATCAATGTACATATTTTTTTTAAGTAGTCAAATCCTCATAACAATGCATTGGGATAAATATGCTAGACTTTTTATTTGATAATTAACCTTTATTCACCGTGGTTGTTGAAAAATATTTCTTATCGCCTTACGTCGGTGAGAATGTATTTTGTAAAAATTTAACTGAACGTTATCAGATCCTCCTTAGTTATGTCAAGAAAATTAAATTCCAAATTTGCCGCGTCATATTTAATAAAATATGTAAAATATGTAATAAAACAAATATCACACGTGAGCTGATCGGCTCAGCATGCGCATTAAATACATACTTATGCGTCGAGTATGTAAGCATCCGGTCATGGTCTTTCATTTAATCAATAAAAATCCATAATAGTATCAAAATTATAATGAGACCGTTTCTTTTTTATGTTACTTGTCATTTATCAAGTTCCATTTTGTTAGATGTAATTTTTTTAACGAATCATGTAGAAAAATATATTAATTGGTTTTTTTTGTGTAATGGGTTCTGATTTCTAATAAGTAATCGTTGAATAATTAGGATTTTTATTCGAAAATTATGAGACTTTCTTCAATTTTTTTGTGTACATGAATTGTTACATGCTTTCCCACGATGCGCACGTATCTAATACATATGCAACTAGTTGACTAATGTATGTGAAATATTTTGTTTATTGCATACGTTTTATTATTATAATGTAGCGAGTTCAGGAATGATTTTTCTCGACTAGCAATTTTTAAAGATTCATAGCATACCTTTAATGCCTTCTAAGAGCTACCACACCTCTTGATTTTCTCAAAAACGAATATTGCAACCGAGATAGTGATATTATAAATCATTTTCAGCAACCAAAATCAATTGCAGTTTATTAGTAAACCCAAGGGGTAACATTTTTTTTCTAGGGTGTTGTAATCCGAATTCGATTACCTGAAAGTACATGTTTACTTGAATAAGGAAACTAGTTCGGTTGTCAGCTAACGGAGCTCATTTTTGAAGTTTAATGGAAATGTGCTACTTTTCAAAATGTGTGGCAATAGCCTTGCGCTTGGTAATTTTTTTTTTTTAATAAAATATAATATATAATAATTTATTGTATTATATGTATTATATTGCAGTCAACATGTATAGCGCCCGAAGAAATGGCAATGAATGGGAGCCACAATTATCTTCTGACGCTGAAGAAGAGAACAGCCTGCCAGAAGCAGATAGGCAGTATTTGCTTGATAATCTGCAAGCTCGCGGTGAGCCCCGTAAGTATTGATAAAAGCAAACTATTTTATTTTATACAATCAATGAATTGATAATGATGATTCTAGGCTTGGTAACTATAAGGCTCATACAACGAAAATTTAAATTAATGATTTTTTTCTTAGTTAGAGACAATCAGATGAGGCCAGCACACGCTCCAGCAAGAGAGCAGCAGCAGCTCCAACAAAGGAGCAGGAGCTCTCGAGTACGCCCTCGCACAAACGCTAGAGAAAATCATGTCGAGCCAAATATTCAGCCAAATCGACTCATTCAACAAGAACTCAGACAAGACGAATCACTGGCTGCACCCAATCAAGAAGAACCGGTAATCGAGCTGGATCCCGAACCAGTAGAACACATAGTCGCGCCTATAAGAGGCGCTTCCTCCATACATTCCTTTAGAGTCGCCTTTTCTGAATTTACTCGAACAAGGTAAGTTTTAATAATTTAATCTGTTATCTATATATATACATCAATTGAAACATAAAGACTTATTTGTCGTATTAATATGTGAAACAGACGATACTGATGACGAAACCATTGGAGGATACGAGAATCACGTCAATTGTAAGATGATTATTCAACTTATGATTTTCTAGAAATGAAGTAGTTAATGCCATTTGCTTGTCTTTTCAGCTGGTGCGGACGGAAACCAAATAGAAACGGTGAATCATGTATGGATCTCAATATGTTTTTTTTATTATTATAATTAGCCGCTTTGCTATAATCATAAAAAACAATTTATATGAATTATAGGCAGTGATAGAGACTGTTGAAGAGATGCATGTTTCCGTGCTAACAATCTCCACCACTGTTTTTGAAGTGGGAACGGTGCGTCTTGCCCGGATCAGACGCTTCGAGCAAATCCAAATGGAACCGAACTCCGAAACAACTGCGGAAGAAAAATAATCTTCCAACAAAAAAAAGAAAGCGGTGGCCACGTAAAGGTAAAGCAAGGAAACTTTTTTAATAGTTCTGGGAAACAAATTTTAGCGTTCACAATTTCTAATATTAAAATAAAATAATTTATTATTTTCATTGCCTAAGGACTAGTTGTCCTATATAGCCTTGCTCGATACTAAACATGCAGAAGTTCAATGTGCAATAATACAAATATAGCTACAAATAGGGAAAACCCATATATATAACGTATATATAACGTTGTATATAACCCCATTATAACGTATTATTGGAAAAATTTTAGTTAATTATTGATAGATCGAAAACCCCTAGCGAGATTCTTTTGGAATGGAAGAGACACCATGTTTTTGGACTCCAATTTCGAAGACAAGAAGACCATTAATATTATTTCTGAACTGTATCCTTGTTTTTGAAAGAACGAGACACCATGTTTTTGGACTCCTATTTTGGAAATAAGGTGGCATTTGATGATGATTTCCGAGTTAAACCCCAATCGTGTATCAACCCTGGTGACATTGTTTTCGAAAGGAAGAGACACCATGTCTTTGGACTCCAATTTCGAAGACAAGTAGACCATTAATACTATTTCTGAACTGTAGCCTTGTTTTTGAAAGAACGAGACACCATGTTTTTGGACTCCTATTTTGGAAATAAGGTGACATTTGATGATGATTTCCAAGTTAAACCCCAATCGTGTATCAACCCTGGTGACATTGTTTTCGAAAGGAAGAGACACCATGTCTTTGGACTTCAATTTCAAAGATGAGTTTATATTTGACAAAATAACATAGCCGACTCGTGTCAATAGATTGACACTCACATTTGGGATATAGACTATTATCGTTTGATTAACAACACGAAAAATAACTGGTTTCATTATTTCTAAAGATATCAATAAGCAAACTAGATCCACATGTAAATAATATCTTAATAAAATATTAGCCTAATAATAAGTTACAGATGAGCAACGACATCGATAGAACGGGGATTATACATTTCAAGTTTCTTTAACTTTTGTTGAATGTGCACTTGCAGGAAATATGTTTTTACTTTATAATATAACTTATATTTTAATAATCATCATTATGTTCATCTCATTCATTTCATCCATATTTTTTATTTCAACGTATAGTTTACTCGTCTTAAAACTTGCATGATTTTTCCAATTATACTATAGAAAACGGTTTATTGGCTGCGATTCCAGACAACACATTATCAAATTAAAGTGCAAGCACCGATTCTGTATACCATGCATTCGCAATTTGATTACTGGAGTCTGTCCAGCATGCAGATATCCCATTGAGAACTATCTCCCAGATCATCTTATGGGTGGAGAAGCTTGGACAAACAACGAGGATCAACAATTGGATAGAGATTTTTATCACCAGATTAATAATGAGAGAATCGCTTTGGAGACTGAAGCAGGCGGAACATATAATAATTCATTGATAAAAAATATATATCTATCTTTTGATAATACAGTAATACAATAATTACATAATTTTCATTTTCAGCTCGTGGAATAGAGGTTCAGGCCATTGTTCACCAATAAAATCTGTTCTCTGTTATTATAGATTAAAAAATAAAACAAAATTTTAAATAAAATGAATAATGGCATAATATAAAAATTTAATAGAATGAAAGATAATTCATTCATTTATTCTAATCATTCAATGTTTAGACTTCGAGCTGAGCAGACGTGTTTATGTCAGATCTCGAATTCATAGTAAACATTACGTTTAAAGTAGTAATCTCGTATACAACCGTTCAACTAAATTAGTGTAGTGAAATAAAAGCAAAATAATTAATCTGCAATGGCAGATAAAGTGGATAAGAATGCCACTGAAGCTGCCAGTGCAGACAGGTCATTTAAAACCATCACCAGGAAAAGGAAAAATACCAGTCCTGATAAGAAAAGTTTTAAACAAATTAAGAAACAAACATCAGTCAAGAACTGGCTGTCTATGCCAGTAACAACAGAAAACTTGTTCCTGCCTTTGCAGGACCTGAGAGAAGACCTTACCAAAGAAATGATGGACGAGAAAGAAGACAATGAGGATGCAACAGAGAGTAATCCAGTTGTCAAAAACGATAAGCCACCACCGATATTCGTTAACGGAGTCCAAAACGTAAATCCCTTAAAAATTAAATTAAATGAAATAGCCGGAAACGATTTTACATTAAAATCCTCAATAACAACTCGGTTAAAGTACAATTCATGGTCGAAAATCACTATAAAGCCGCGATCGAAATGCTAAAAAAGAATAACACGGAATTTCACACTTATCAGTGCAAAAGCCAGAAGGGCTTTAAAGCCGTACTACGAAGTATGCACCCTTCAGTAGAAATAGTCGATCTAAAAAATGCCATCGAAGAGTACGGTCACTCGGTGATGAAAATTTCTAACATTAGACACTCTATGACAAAAAACCCTCTTCCTCTTTTCTTCGTGGAACTAAAAATAAATATGAACAATAAAAAAATATACGAAATAAACCGACTCTTAAATACAGTAGTTAGCTTCGAGCCACCGCGTAAAAGCCGAGATATTCCCCAATGTATGAAGTGCCAAGAGTACGGTCATACTAAAAACTATTGTAACAATCAGCCTGTCTGCGTTAAATGCGCTAAAAATCACTTAACAAGCGACTGTCCAATTAAAGAAAAAACTAAAGAAGTCATTTGCGCCAATTGCCAGGAAACCATCCGGCCAGCTATAAAGGCTGTATCGTTCGTAAGCAGCTGTTACAAAAATTAAATCCAGCCCTTCGCGAAAAGAAACTCGATTATCAAAATAATTCTTTCAAACAAACTCAGTTTAGAAACACTATTCCAAACGTCTCATTCGCACAAGCTGTAACTGGGTTACCAGGTCAATCACCCGAAGATCATCAACATACAATTCCTGAGGTAATGGCTATCGCTGAAAGCAATAACAACAACATCGAAAGTAATAATAATAATAACTCTATACTCAAGCTAGAAAATATGATGTCACAACTCATGTCTACTATGAAAGTTATGCTAGAACTGTTAACTAAACTCATCAATAAATTATAAATGCCTGTTCGCGAAAAATTTACCATCGCAGCATGGAATGCCAACGGACTCGCTGAGCGTAGCCTAGAATTAAAATCATTTTTAACAAGAAAAAACATAGACATTATGCTCATTTCAGAAACTCATTTCACTAATAAAACGTATCTCAAAATTCCAAACTACATCATATACGACACGCAACATCCTAGTGGCAGGGCGCATGGTGGCACGGCCCTCATAATCAAATCATCTATAAAACACTTTGAACTCGAAAAAAACACGGATGATTATTTACAGGCTACAAGCGTAACAGCTGAATCATCTAAAGGTCCCATCACATTCTCAGCTATCTACTGTCCACCAAGTCGTAATATCAAACAAGATCAATTCACAACATTCTTTAAAAAACTAGGCTCTCGGTTCATTGCGGGTGGTGACTATAATGCGAAACACCCCTCATGGGGCTCTCGATCTGTAACTCCTTCTCCTCGTGGCAGACAGCTGTACGACTCAATACAAGAAAACCACCTAATCACCGCCTCATCTGGTGAACCATCGTACTGGCCATCTGATTTATCAAAAAAACCTGATCTCATTGACTTTTTCATCGCCAAAGGCATATCGACTCACTATCTCTCTGTACAGTCCAGTCTTGAATTAACTTCTGATCACTCGCCAATTATACTCGAACTGTGCGCCGAAGCCATAAAAAATACTAACTCGGATTTTCTTGGAAATAAAACAACTAACTGGTCAACTTACAAAGATTACATTGATCACAACCTCTCATGCAAAATACCATTAAAAACTTGTAACGATGTCGATGCTGCGATCGAAAATCTCAATATTCTAATCCATAAAGCAATACTTTTCTCAACTCCTCCTACTAAACCTGCCCGAAAAATGGAAAATTTATCTACAGAAATACTAAATAAAATAAGCGAAAAACGTAAACTTAAAAAAATCTGGCAAATTACGCGTAACAAGGAAAATAAAACTCGTTTAAACAATTCAATAAAACAACTTAAAAAAATCCTTCGCGAAGATAAAAACTCTAAAATTAACTACTACCTGCAAAACCTCACCCCAACGGCGTCAACGGATTACTCTCTATGGAAAGCCACCAAGAAATTGAAGCTCACCCAGCAATTTATTCCGCCCATCAGGACAATGGGTAAATGGGCCAGAAGTGATCAAGAAAAAGCCGAAAACTTTGCTGAATATCTAAGCAAGGTTTTTGATACACCACCGAGACAAATTACGGGAGAAGAAGAAGAAATATTGTTGCAAGACCAACGTCCTTTGTTCGAGGAGTTACAAATGAAGTATGCCAGCTTACACGAAATTCAAGGTCTTATCGGAAACTTAAAAAATCGAAAATCTCCAGGATATGATGGAATCAATAGTAGAACAATAAAAGAACTACCACCAAAAGCAGTCAGATATTTAACTATACTTATAAACGCATGCTTAAGACTGAAGTATTTTCCCAGCCAGTGGAAAGTCGCGCAAATTATTATGATTCTGAAACCAGGAAAATCTCCTGAACAAACAACATCTTACCGACCTATCAGTTTGTTACCCATCTGTTCTAAACTTTGTGAAAAAGTCATACTCAGCAGACTCAAGCCGTTACTACTGGATAGAAAATTAATCCCAGAACATCAATTTGGTTTCCGTGAAAATCATTCTACCATTGAACAAGTGAACAGAATTGTAGTAAACATTCGAAGAGCTTTCGAAAGGAAGCAATACTGCTCAGCTATCTTCCTGGACGTGGCTCAAGCTTTTGACAAGGTCTGGCACACAGGTCTACTGTATAAAATCAAGAAAAATCTTCCGGAAGGCCTCTATCAGATACTGAAATCATACCTGGAAAAGCGAACGTTCCGAGTGAAAGTTAATAACGAAGTAACCGAACTCCACGATATTCATGCTGGTGTTCCTCAGGGCAGTGTTCTCGGGCCAACCTTATATCTACTGTACACATCAGACATTCCATCTTCAAATACTACGACAACAGCTACGTATGCGGACGATACCGCATTACTTTGCTCTAATCCTGACCCAGTTCTCGCCTCAACAAACCTACAAGAACACCTATCCAAAGTGGAACACTGGTTCAATGACTGGAGAATCAAGATCAATGAAAATAAGTCGGTGCACATTACCTTCTCTCTTCGTAAGGAAACGTGTCCTACTGTATTTATAAACAAAACCCCAGTGGCGCAATCTACAGAAGTTAAATATCTTGGGATGCACTTGGATCGAAGACTCACCTGGAGGACACACATATGGACCAAAAGAAAACAACTCAGCCTACAGCTCAGAAAACTGTACTGGCTACTCGGAAGAAATTCAGTCCTAATTCTAGAAAACAAAATACTCCTATAAAAGTATTCTAAAACCAATATGGACGTATGGAATTCAACTGTGGGGTGCAGCTGCCAAATCCAATCTAGAAGTAATTGAAAGATTTCAATCGAAAGTACTCAGGACCATAGTAAATGCCCCGTGGTATGTTACAAATGAAGTTATTAGACGCGATCTGGAGACCCCATCGATAAGAGAGGAAATACAAAGATTCTCCTCCCTCTACAAAAATCAGTTGAAATATCACCTAAATATCTTAGCTGCTCAACTCAATAACGTATCCTTTGAAGGATCAAGATTGAAAAAGCACATCTACTTGTAAAAAAAAATAAAATTGTATTGTCCATAAGGGCCCTTGTCACTGGACTTAGGCCCACACCCGTTATTCTATCCTCTGTTCGAAGTGTTTGCCTATTGTCTTGAAATGTAGACAGATTGCAAATAAAAAAAATTAAATAAAAAAAAAAAAATTTATTCTAAGATTTATGATAATAAAATCTATTCTCAGTAAAATTATCATGGTTACCCTCAATTATTTGTAATACAACTCTTCCATAAAATTTTTCCAGCCATTTAACTATGGATTTGTAAAGTATTAAAAGATTTATTGTAATATGGTACGGCTCATTGATTGAGAGTTTAAAAAATTAACTGCCTGTTATCTACAGAATTCGCTCACCACAACTGATTCCATGAATAGGACGTTTCTGGGTGTAGGGCAATTGCAAAAAAACACCTAGATTTCTTATTCATTAACAATAATAATATAAAATTTAAAAATGATTGTAAAGAATAAATTGTCAAAAGTCTCACTATGCGTTATTGTATAACACGAGAGCTACTCGGAGCAACTGCTGCTGCTGCTGTTGCTGCTGCATGACGAAGAATTTGAATTTGAATTTGAAAATTTATTTGAGAACGGACCGTAGGGTAGAACCCCGTGTGGCCCAGTGTGAAACATTAGTTACAAAAGCATATAGCATAAACAGATTAACAGAAATGTACAGTTAGTGAAGAAATGTAGAAGATAGGCACAGTCGCAAGTATACATATATAGTGCAGTACAGTGTAGTAAGCATGGAGGCTCTTTCATATATACTTATGTCTAATATATTTGATGAGGCGAGGCGGTTGAAATGTGTGTTTTATGAGGAGGTGAAAGTGAGTATGTTGGTGAGTGAGGGTGGAATGAGGGTGAGGTTTTCGATTTTACAGCGGGT
The DNA here is from genome assembly GCA_034770305.1 of Trichogramma dendrolimi. Classification (NCBI taxonomy): domain Eukaryota; kingdom Metazoa; phylum Arthropoda; class Insecta; order Hymenoptera; family Trichogrammatidae; genus Trichogramma; species Trichogramma dendrolimi. Next base: position 46,320 of record JAPMIB010000163.1, on the reverse strand, counting down.
TTTCCAATCATTTTTGTCGAGGGAGAAAAGATGGTTAAAGATGAGCTTTTTGTATGTTGAGGCGGGACTGGCAAGGGTGATTTCAAATGGCAAAGTGGAAAGAATGCGTGATGCGGTGTGGGTGAATGATTTGGTGAGAGCTCCGGTGCGCTTGGCGTTGTAGTACACCAGTGGCCTGATTCGACGCGGCGATGTGCGGATCTCCGGATGGTCGGCCAGGAGCTTGAACGGTGTGCCCAACTGCGACGGTGATCCTCCGCGCAGAATCTCTAGAGCGAGCAGGGCGATCCTCATCTCCCGCCGGCGACGCATCGACAGCCACCCCAGTGCCAGGCGGTACGGCGTGACATGAGCGGTGCGAGGGATGGAGCCGTAGACAAATCGAACGCAGGCGTTCTGCACACGCTGAAGTCTTAGATTTTGCTCCTGCGTGACGGAGTCGTAGACAGCTGGAGCATAGTCGAGGTGAGGTAGTACCAGGGCCGTTGCAAGCGTCTTTCTCACGCTCTGCGAGAGAGCACGTCGATAGTAGCGCAATGAGAAAAGAGCAAAGTGGCAGCGTGATATGATGCTGCTAGTTTGGGCCTCCCAGTTCAGTATGGGCGTCAGCTTTATGCCTAGGGTCTTCACAATTGCGGAGTATTCTATCGGTGCTCCTTGAACCACGATCCTCGGTAGCCACGAGGACTTGAGTTTGGTCAGAAAGGCAAGGCTGCCAAGAAGCAGGACTGTTGTCTTGCTAGGATTTAGCTTAAGGCCACTACGCAATACCCAGGCGGCGACCGACTCAGCGTCGGAGTTCACGCATGCAATGAGTTGCAGTATGCGATCCGGGTAGTCGTGTGCAAAGATCTGCGTATCGTCGGCATAAACGATGTGCTTGCTGTGCTGGAGAACAGTGTGCAGGTCGTTCACGAATACAGCAAACAGCAGGGGCCCGAGCACACTGCCTTGAGGTACGCCTGATGTCGTGCTACATGCGGCCGTCTGTGATGGTAAAAGTTGAAATGTGGGAGATTATACACGTTTACATCATCATCGGTTTGTAAAAAAGTTTCAGTGACAGCAATTATGTGAAAAATATGTTTATTTGAATGGGCTTCTAGCAGGTTAAAATTTCTTGAGAGATTATCTATGTTTATAAGTCCAATTGAAATGTGTGAGCGTAGATCTTGAGGTGTTTGACTTGAAGAGTCGACAGCGCATCATGAAGTCGTCGCAGGCAGCGAGGCAGACCCGGACGAGGGCGAGCTCTGTTGCAAGCTGGCGGCAAAGGCACTCAGAGCAGCCTCGCATCCTATGGCGGTGAGTTCCTTGTTGCCGGAACGCCGCATGTATATGCGTATGTTACGTATGATGGGATTTGGCAGGTGGTGTTGCTTGCGGACGGTCCAGCACTTTTTCAGGAGTTTGTAGCTCTCAATCGGCAAAATCGGCGATGCGCTCAAACGGCCGTCACCCGCGTCCGGGAGCTCGAAGATTTGCGACACCGGCAGCCGTCGGAAACGCGGAGCAGCAGCGAGAAACGTCTGACGCGGCAACCGCTGACGCGAATCGAACGACGCATGCCACCGTGGCAGGAGCAGGCGATGGAGCAGCGGCCTCGCCAGGAGCAGTGGTAGGCGCACGACGCTTCACATTCCACTCGCGGATGCGTAGGACGTGCGGCAAAAGCTCCCCCTCCTCCAAGGCGGTGAGCACGCGCTCGACGGTCGATCGATCGCACGGGTGTAGCTGGGCTGGGATGCCCGATAAGCGGACCTCGCAGTCCTCCAAGCAGCTAATAGAAGACGGCCCCGCCACGTGGTTGGCAGCCCCCGTCGCCGCAGTAGCGGCAAGTCGCACGACCTCCTCGCGGATACCTGCGAGAGCTTGTCCGCTTTCAGTGTGCCGCTGCTGAATCTCCCTCAATTCACTGGACAGGCGTTCGTTGAGTTCAGCGATATGCGCAGTGTTGTTGGCAATTGCGACGTCATGGTCCTGTTGTCTCTGGGCAAAAGTATCCAGTCGCGCATCAATGTGGTCAAGGCGAGCATTTACACGCTGATCAAATTCAGTGAACCACTCCGGAGGGCCCTTAGCAGACTTCTTGACGGGCGGCACGACCTTTGACTTGTCGCGGTAGTTCGGCAGTTTTACTTTATCATCCGCCGACATGTTCTTGGTTGCGAGCGGTTTCACTTTTTTAGAGGTGACGACGGCTGCGTTGTCTGGCGAGGACAGCGATCGCTTCAGCGACGTAGATCGAGCAGACGACGTCGAGCTACAGGAGTTCGAGCGGGTGGTGTGCGAACCCGAAGCAGACAGGCAAGTACCACACGTAAATACACGATTGCCAGTCGGAGCACAGTGTGAATGCGCCGGCGCGGCGCACGATGAGCACTTCACGAAATCGGCAGCGACCTCCAAATTGCTCGCGCACTGTACACACACCTGTAGAGTAGTGGTAGGGGACATCACCTCGTATCGGTAGTCGAGAGATGGCGTGCTACTGTGCGCGCGAAGATCGGAAAGACGTCCCCGTTGCGCGCCTCTCAGGATTCAGCGATGAAGAAGGGTCCCCCTCTACGAGTGCCACGTGAAAATTGCGCAGGTCTGATGGGAGCAAAGATGGCCAATTTCACTAACCTCCAAGGAAAAATCCAGGCAGTTTTTCTTGTTTTTTCAATAATGCAAGGGTGGTAGAGCTTCCAGCTCGCGGCCACTGCCTTGCAAAGTGTAGCGTGCAAGAAAAATCTGTAAGAAGAAACGCCCGGAGGCAAATAGCAGTAGAAAAAGCACGATATATGGAGAGCACGAAAAACCGTGTGTGTTCACACTTACGCAGAGAGAGAGAGAGAGAGCAAGAGAGAGAGAGAGAGTGCATTGTACCATGACAATAAAATGCATAGCACAGGGCGCATTGAACGAAAAATGGATAAAAAGAAGATAAACCGTTTTCTCTCTTGCTGAGTGAGTGAGTTTGGCATCTCTAATGGCTCGATGAAATTAGCCTCCCACAGTCCGACTAAATGCGGTGCTCGGGGGGGGGGGGGTTGAACGACCAATTCGTGCCTTGGCTCTTCAAAAGAAGATAGATACTTAGGTATAGAAGTGTATTCCCCCATCAAAAACTGAGGCAAGTTGTGAGAAAAGTACTGCTCCCAAGAGATGGATGGCGCCACAAGCGGGCGTCGATAAATAGAGAAAAAAAGATATTTTTTTTCTCCCGGACCGGGATTTGAATCTGGGACTCCTGCGTGTCAGGCGAGCGGGCTAACCACTCGACCACGCGCAGCTGCGATTTGGCAAGGCGGCACTAATAGCTGAGTACCCCTGGGGAGAGAGGCAAATTAGAGTGAGGGCCGGCTCAAAAATCCAAACGGAGCCTGCGCTATACCATAACAGGCCGGATGTCGTCATCATCGCGACAAACCCGGATGTTGTATACGTGTTCGAGGTCGCCGTGTCTCACCTGCAGAACATCGAGCTCCAGGAGAAAATAAAGGAAGTGAGATACGGCAAGAACTCGACTCTGCATATAACGGAGAGAAACGTCGACTCCGTACCCAGGGACCTCAACATCTCCGAAGCCCTGGCCACGATGTATAAGGCACCGGTGAAGCTAGCAATCATGGTCGTCGGTGCACTTGGTGAGATCATGGAGACCCCGACACTTGCTGCGACATATCGACACCTACAGCAGCTCGGTGTAACGAGGAAAGGCATAGCCAAAGTTGGAGAGGCAGTGCAGCCGCAGCGCAGCGATGTCCTCGGCGAAGATCATCATGAGGCGACTGCGCTGTGGACGAAGAACCGCGACCCCATAGCCCGACTACGACTCGACCATGGCGACAAATAAGACGTGGACTCAGTGCGACTCACGCGCTTAATGTAAATAATTGTTTGGTAAAAATTAAACCTGTATATGCTGAGATGTAGATATAAATAGGTATATATGTAAGGAATTTTTACGAATAAAAACAAAAGATACTATTCGACCGAACAGACATATTATCAATGACAACCTAAGCCTCTCATTTGAACCATGCTCATACCATGATTTTGACATGCACTTGGATTATATATTTTGGCCATTATTTTTTTTATTAAAAATTATAATATAAAAATATAAAAATAATCTCTCACGTGTACTTATCATAAGAATTGTACAAATACTTTTATCGATGAACCATCTTACTTTTTATAGCTGCAACTGAAAAATAATTAATCTATATACGCAGCAAATAATTAATTTTTAGCGTGTTTTGCACTCGGCTAAATCTAGCTACATCATATATTAAGTATTGTGTATAGTATACTGTAAAATTACGTTTGAAAAGTAAAATTTTACTATCAATTAGTAAGCATGAAGCATTAAAATTATTGAAAATGCAGCTGAAATCACTTGATGGAAACCAAGCGGGAAGGTGGCAAAACATTTTTATCAGGTTGGGGTACTGATGGGATAGAATAGGATAGGAATGGGATAGGGTATGGTGATGCAAGCTCTCTGAAGTTTTGTATCAAAATTCTTTTTGAATGATTATTATTTAACTTGAAATATTTAAACATTTTGAACTAATTACAAGTGAAATTAGCTATTAACAACAACATACAATAAAAAAAATTTCAATCAAAAAGTATTATCAACAAAGCTTTAAAGACAAAGATATATTTTTTTCAATATTTACAATATTCAAATAAAATAATAATAAAAAATTGAAAAATTACTAATAGAATGTATGAATATAAAAATGTTTGAAAAATTATATGAAATATTAATAGATCTTAGATTATAGTTGTTGAAAATGAATGATTTGAAAATCAAATAAAAAAGAAGAGAAGAAAATTACTGATATGATACATTAATAAATCATAAATCATAAATATTATGAGGAACAAAATTATATATTAAAAATATTTAAAGTTAAATTAAAAATAAAAAAATAAATAATTAACTAAAAAGTAAAAGCACGTTAGATTTTACAAACTTTTTGCATTTTCGTATTAGGTTTAGCAACATAAGTTTCTACATATTTCCTTTTTGAGCTTCGAATGTCCTTGCTATCCATTTGGAACGATATTTTAATTGCAAATAAACGAACGTTTCTATGATACATTTATGATGCTTGTGTTCGATTTCATCATGAACCCAAAACTCAGGAAATTCAAGAATAATCGCGTCTCGAAGTAAACGATAAAAAAAGTCTGAAATATTGTTAATTCGCGCGTTCTCTTCAAAGGCCATATCAAAAACTTCATAGCACAATAAAACTACTTTGAACAATAAATCGGATGGGACATTTAAACTACCGAATATGTCACTTTGCGCGGAAGGATAAGCTCTGAAAAAAAGGAGTGTGTCATGGGATGAGTTTATTTGTAATTTATCATTTATAGTGTATTTCGAAAGACAATCTGCGCATTCATGTTGTTTATTTAATCTGTAAGCTAAGAACCCCGCGATGTATTTTTTGTTTGTATTTCCAGTGTTACTGTTTCCTGCTCCTGTTCAGTGGCTACTGTTGTTTGCGTTGTATTTATTACTTGTGTTACTTGTGTTGTTTGTTATTTCTGTCTCTGTTGTTTGTGTTGTTTCTGTCTCTGTTTTTTTGTTTTCTGTTTTTTCTAATGTTTTTGTTGTATTTTTTGTGTGCAAAGTGGATATTTCACTTCTAAATTCTACATCGTTCCTAATATACCAATCTTCTACTTTTTTATCAATTTTTCGGCATCGATCTTTTTTTTCTAACATACGAATTAAAATTAGAAATTAATAGACGCGCTTGATCGGCTTCGCAATTGGTTCCGACAGGGGGTACAAGCAAAGTGACTAAAACCGCGTATTGCATATTTTTAATGCACTGGGTAAGCGTAGGGTTATTATTAAAACCACAACGCTCTCTCAAAAACCCGAAAAAATTTTCTAGTTTATCCTGATTCAAACGAGAAGTTAAAACATACCAAATATCTTTGGATTTGAGTCTATCCCATAACAACAAAATACCGTTAATTGTTAAAATTAAGTTGCCAAAAACAGGTGAACGACTTTCATCTACTATGGTTTTAATCCAAGCTACAGCTTTTTTTAATTCGTCTTCAACCCTCGTACTTTTTGATAAACCTTTCCGGTAAGGATTGGGATCATTAAAAGAACGAGCATTGAGACAATCGAAAATCCTATTTAACCTAGTACAAAAATCGGATGTTGCAGCGACTATTCCGAGATCGGCTGTGTTTGAACCTATCTCTTTATTAAGAGCCGCTGTCATTAAAGCAGCACCCAGGGAATGACTAAACACTTGAACAGCTAAGGAAACTTTCATCGTTTCAAAGGCTTTAGGTTGAATATGACGTTCAGTTAATTTATGTGCTGCTTTGCAGGATTTACCTTTTTCTAGCTCATAGAGCTGTTTTATAGGCAACCAAGAAACAATATTACCATCTACAGTGAAGTTATGATTTAACAAAATATTTCTAATACCTTTGAACATATGGGGAACATCAAATCCAAAGGAAATATCATTACCTTCAAATGTGAAAGACGGGTTCGAGAGTAATACCTAGTCTCTTAACAGCAGATCGATTGCTTGACGACTGGTCACAAACCATGTGATGAATGATAAAACCTGCCTCAAAAGCGAGTTTTATCACTTTTTTAATTATAATCTCTAATTTTTATGTTGGAACAGTGCCGGCGGAAGGAACATAAAAAAATGGCTGCTTCCAATTGTTATATACTCCGTAGTCGGAATTCTAACAAGAAACCTTTTTATTTAAGTTGTCGCTTGTTGCGTAGATGTAGGGTGAAAGGAAGCACAATGTCAAATGATATATGATAATAAACTTACAGGTTTTATTGGAATCGTCGATGATGCACACACAAACACAGTACAAATGATTTATAACTTTACTCTAAAGAAGCTACTCGAACACATGCATACAATGCATTTACAATATGAACGATATTTTTATAACACTTAGATTTTTAATCGCGTTGACGGAAGAATCGACACGTAGCGTACGATTCTGCAGATAAGAAGGAGGACTGATCCTATTTTATCATTTCTTATATACATCTAGATTTACCCCCGCTTTAGCGGTTGCAGCGTATGTAGCGAGCTTGATATGGGTCAATAATCGACACATATCTTGCACGCGCGTGTATATTAACAGACCCGGGCCGGCGCTTTTCCCGAAATCGGTGAAGTCGCGGTCACCGCAGTTTTACAGCTTTTCTTAGATTCATTCATACTCGCGGCCGCGCGTGTTCATTTCTTTGCCGTGCGAATTATATTTTCGCAAGAGTTTAATAGCAGAGGCCTAATAAATAGGTAATGGATTTTAGGCCGCTCAATTCGGCATTGTTTACGCTGGCTGCGCGTGTCCGAAATGGTGTTACTTTCAGTCGTGTGTGTCAATGAATTTATGCATAGAAGATACGCGTGAGATACATTAAATTGTAATTCATGCGTAACCGCTCGCTAGCTGCTTCTCGCAGTTTTATTAATTTCTTTTTCATTGCGAAAGGTTACGTCGTAGACTGTAACACAATCATAAATCAAGCCACCAATCATGAAAACTAAAACGTGGGTAGCAATGAAATCAGAGGCTTTTTTTTCTCTAATCTCATGCTGCTTTTTCGTTAAGGTGGTCTGTACCCCCCATTTTTTATCGACAGAGGCGCAAAAATTGTTTAATTTATATCTTTTTTTCTAAATCGAATTTCAAAAAACGGCTCTGTGGGAGCATTTATTTTGTTGCTCTGGATGTGAGAAAAAATTTTCATCCAATTTCACCGACCAGATTTCCCGGAAAACGTGTTTGAAAATTTCAAACACGTTTTCCGGAGAAACGGCTGAACGGAATGAGCTGAAATTTGACTGAGTTATTCAGAGCAACGAAATGAATGCTCGCACAGAGCCTTTTTTCGATCCGTTCAATTTAGCAATTTTCTTATTTTTTACGTATATTACGTCGAATGAATGATCTCGCTAGGAGATGGCGTTGATCACAGTTTACTCATGTATGCACGCAGACCGCAGTGGTAGTCTAACCTAATCATGAATAGCAGCCGCTTAGCTGTCAACATCAGTTCAATCTTCTTTCATAATAATAATAATTGATGATGATTTTTGTTCTGCATAGTAATTACAAAAGTATTTAAAAATGCACCCGTGTAAAGTTAAGCACCAAAAGAAAACTTAGAGTTCAATTTTAATCAAATAAAAAAGAAATCAAGTTTATAAATTAAATATTACATTGACTAATTGTACAGCGAGTATATGCTCTGCATAAAAATAACAATGATTGTCTATAAACTCAGTTTTTTCTCCTTTATTTTAATTAGCAACAATGTATATATAAATTTACATCCTATATATCATTATCATCAAATTATTAAATTATCAAAAGTTTTTTCCTATATAATAATACATGTTCACTAGCATCAGAGACAAAGAGTGACAGTTTTGATCTATTGACATATCATGGATAGATTCACTAATAAAGTCAATTACAAATAAATAAATTGTTTGCTTCCTTTCCTTTTAATTAATAAATATTTATTATTGAAAAAACAAAATTACATGTTTAAAAATAAAATGAATCACATTATTATTATTTACGCCAATAAATTTAAATTATTTCTAAATTATTAAAATTCATGTGTATAATGTTCAGAATAAGCGATAAGCATCTTGTTTATAAAGTTGAACAAATTTAGTTCAACGAACATATTCATGGGTGTGTACACATTAGGGCGGAACGAAAAAACACTTTTGACGCCGATCGCTTTCTAATAGTAATTTATCGAAAGTATAAGATAAAAAACGATAACAGCCGCGACCTGGGTGCGAACAAACGATATCTTCAGGTAGCGCATGAAGCCTGAAGTTTGAATTTAATAAAAACAATATAGTTCTGCTTCAGAAAGAAATCTTTTCAAAATATCTCGGCACCGGATTGACCGATTGGGCTGAAATTTTCAGGGCTTGTTGTACATAATAACAGAAGGTTCTCTATAAAATTTTAGCCCTCCAGGTGCCTTAGAAGCAAAGATATAGTCATAGGAAGGTGGAAAAATGGCGTTAAATTAATTTTTTTTTTTTTGTTATCTTCGTACAGCTGTACGTTACGTAATTTTGTTGCTATTAAGACGAACGAGTAACCAATTTCTTCGTCTTTTAAAGACGTTTTCAACCATATAAATTTGTATAGGGTTTTTTAAATTTTTACTGAAGTTACAATAACAAACGTCCAATTTTGTGTCGCGATTGAAACTACATTTTTTTTATACTCGAATAATTGTGCATAAAAGAAATTTCCAATAAAGAATTTTTTACTGACTTACACGATAGCAGGTAAAATGAATTAAACACACAAGTTACTTACTATTAAACTTTATTGAAAAGTAACAAAGGTTTTTGTGCTTAAAAATTATTATTAAAATGAAATTAAATTAAGATTTAAATAATGCATTAAATTTTCAAAGTGGGAACGAGTAGTTTTGTTTTTTTACATATTTAGATGCCGATGCTTGTCTTGCTGCTATTGTAGCTCTAATACATCCATCTCTTTTTCTTCAGAAGCACAATGCAATGATGATTCAGTCACTAATTTTATGCACCTTTCGACGGCTTGCGTGTGGCATGGTATATGATAAATATCATCATCGACGGTGTCTGCTGATTCCACAAGCTCTTCTAATTTTTCTATACTGGTTTTGATAACAGAGGAGGTTCCGTTATCTGAATATCGTCAAAATTTAATAACTCTGTGTAGTTTTTGGCATTTAAGTTTATTAAATCTTTTGGCCGCAAGAATTTCCGTAGCGCGTTTTTTCACTTCGAGCTTTGATGATGTGTTGAAGAGCTAAAGCCCGAATTTCTTTTTTTTTATCAAACATCATTGCAAGTAATACACTTTCAACATGGGCACTAAAGGAGTTTCTCCGTAAAACTGGATCGATGACTTCCAGAAGTTCATTGCTCAAATATCTTGAGTTCTTTGCAATAAAATAAAAATTTTTGGCACCGTCAATTACTGAATGATTTTTTTGCTTCCTCATAGAGGAAGCTCTGTGATAGGCTCGAAAACGAGATTTTGAACCAGACTTCGTAGGACAATTTGGTTTACATTTGTAAACTAGATTGAATTCTCAACAATGTCCGTACGTATGTATGTGTGTGTGTGTGTGTGTGTGTGTGTGTGTGTTTTTTTTTTTTTTTTTTTTGGGAAGGAGGGAAATCCATTTACGGATTCAACGTGCGACTCTTGCGTGTCGCACGGATATGTCGGACTCGAGTAGTGTACTGTTGTTTGTGTACAAAAAGTTGTGTGGGCGTGTAATGTGCCTCTCTACTAATACCGATTAAAACCCATCCTTATCTCCTGCCCCTTTTCTTCCCCGCGGGACCACCTTTAGGCATTACTTCGCGGGGGAGGCTCGAGCTGTGTGCTCACTTCTGGGGTTATCTACGTATCTTCATCGTCTTTTTCTCACCGCATCGTCCGGTCATCTTCTTCTTGCCCTCTCTTCGCTCCTCAGTCTTGTCATGACCGAGTGAGCGAAGGTGGACACTGCCAGCCAGTTGGATTCAGCCTCAAGCATGAATCCCACCAGCATCTCAGGCTCCAAGGGACCCCCGAAGAGGCGGTGGAGCACCTCTCTTTCCGTAAATCGAGGGCAGCGGAAAGCGACGTGTTCGACGTCCTCCACCGCCGCCGGACATACCGGGCACAGGTCGCTTGTGTCGTTATTGCTCCGACACAGGTATGACCTGAAGCAGCCGTGACCGGTCAGGAGTTGCGTGAGGTGGTAACTCACCTCTCCGTGCCTCCTCTCAATCCACGGAGTGATGTTCGGGATGAGTCGGTGTGTCCACCGACCCTTCCTCGAGCGGGTCCATTGGGCCTGCCATTCCTCGATTGTCTTGGCCCGCTCCTCACTACCGACGCTTTCGAGGCGACGTGAGTACAGCCTCGAGCGTTCGTCGATGAGTAGTGTGAGCGGTGGTATGCTCGCGAGAACGTATGTAGCTTCATGTGAGATGCTGCAAAAACCGCAGATCACTCGCAGGCAGGCACGACGATGAATCGAGACCGCCCGGCGGGCGTAGCTCTGCTTCTTCGCGGCCTCACTCCATGCCGGGGCACCGTATAGGAGGATCGAGTCAACCACGTTGGCGTAGAGCCTGCGTCGACTGCTCCTCGGGCCTCCAATGTTGGGCATAAGACCCAGCAGGGCGCCTGCAACCCGGTTTGCCTTGTCGCTGACGATGCGAAGATGCTCCTCGAATCGTAGCCTGGCGTCAATGTGCACGCCTAGGTACCGGATGCAGGGAGCCGACGTGATGTAGTGGTCGCCGGCTCTGACGGTGATGGTCTCCGTCTCTTTCCTACTGGTGACCAGGAGAACCTCGGTTTTCTGGTCAGCGGTCTGTAGCCCCAGTTCAGTTAGGGCTGCTCGCACTAGACGTATAGTCTCGTTGTGTAAAACTCGACGAGGTCTAAGTGCTTGGCCACCACCGTGATTGCAATGTCGTCCGCAAATCCGACGATTTTTGCGGACCTCGGTAGCTCGAGCCTCAGGATCCTATCGTACATGACGTTCCAAAGAATGGGGCCAAGTACGGATCCCTGTGGCACGCCAGCCGTAACTTCGTAAGTCTCTGCCCCATCATCCGTGGTGAACTCCAGCACTCTGCCGCGGAAGTAGTTCGAAACCATCCGCTGCAGATAAGCCGGGACCTCCATTTGGCTCAGGGCGGTGAGAATTTTGTCCCACCGCGCTGAGTTGAAGGCGTTCCTCACGTCCAAGGTGATGATGGCGCAGTACTTCTTGGTACCCCGATGCCATCGTTTGCCACTGATGGCTGATCGTGCAGTGCTGAGAACGGTCTGTATGGCATCAACAGTTGATCGCCTCTTACGGAAGCCGAACTGCGAGTCTGCTAGGCCAGCAGGCCCTTCAGTGTGGGCCTCCAGGCGACCAACCATGATCCTTTCGAGGATTTTACCCGCTGTGTCTAACATACATAGCGGGCGGTACGACGATGGTTCGGCGGCAGGCTTGCCTGGTTTTAGCATCAGAACGAGCCTTTGCCGTTTCCACCGCGCGGGGAAGCACCCCTCCCTGAGACACGCCGTAAAGACGCGGCGAAAGCTATCGAAACAAGCCTCGACCGCCGCCTTGAGGGCAGTGTTAGGAATTCCATCTGGACCAGGGGCTGCCCCGATCCTCACACGCCGATACGCCCATCGGAGCTCCTCCACGCCGACCTCGGGAATCAGGTGCTCCTCCAGTACCGGTGGGGCACCGATTAGCCGAGGAATGACCGACGGGAACAGCGTAGACACCGCTCGCCGCACCAGGTCAGGCGCGGTGGGGGGCGACGTCCTGGGTGCCTTGAGGCGGGACATGACCGTTCTGTATGGTTTACCCCATACATCGCGGTCTGCCTCGTCGCAGAGCTGCCTCCAGCAGAGGCGCTTGCTCACCTTTATCGCATCGCGTAGCCGCCTCCGGGCGTCGGCGAACTCCTCGCGACGTATGACTTCGTCAGGACGACCGCGTGCTCTCTGGGCGTACCTTCGCGCGCGGATGCAGTCCCGTCTACACTCCGCGATGTCGCCGTTCCACCAGTAGACAGGCTCGCGGCGCCGGCGATAACGCGCTCCGGACATGGAGGCGTCGCATGCGCGCACGATTGTGGACATGAGTTCGTCCACCATGCCCTCTGCGGAACCCGACCGGATCTCCATCCCAGACACGATCTCAGCAAAGCTGTCACCGTCGAAAGTTCGTGCGCTCCACCTACGGTTGCCCGCCGGAGCACAGCCAACACCTTGGTTTTCCTCAAGGAGAATCTCGTACACAATAGCTTTGTGATCGCTGCTCGTGTAGATACTTACCCGCCAGGATCCGACTCGATTGTAGAGCGAGACACCGGCGAAGGTAAGGTCAATTACAGATTCTCCCTTTTCACCAACAAACGTCGGTTCGGAACCGGTGTTCAGCAGGCGGACATCCAAGGTGGCGAGGGCATTTAGCAGCGCCCTGCCCCTCGGCTTCGTCCCCCTACTGCCCCACTCCGTTGCCCAAGCATTGAAGTCGCCAGCCACGAGGATTGGCGTTTTTCCTCTGGCCTCGTCAACAATGTTGTTCAGCAGGCCGATGAATTCCTCGTGGGAGAGTCTAGGGGGCGCATAGATGCTGAAGATATAAATTCCCGCGATCTGCGCCCAGGTGTAGAAGTGACTCTGCCCAGAGGAGCACCGTTGCACAGGCACCCCCTTGCGCACCCAGATTGCCGCTTGGTTGTCGGCGTCCGAGATCCAGGTGTTCGGTGATGTGAGAGGCCTGTGCTGGTCGGAAAGGATTGCCACATCAACCTCCATCTCCCCCACTGTCTGCAAGACCAGGTCTTGGGCGGTCTTGCAGTGATTCAGGTTGAGTTGGAGGACGCGTATCCTTTTCTCCGTCATTTTGTACCTCGCACGAACTCCTTAGCGAGCGGGCAGCCCCTGCTCAACGAAGCATGGGTCCTCGCATCGTCACCGTGACAGAAGAGGCAGAAGGGCTCATTTTGGCATGTCTTGGCCATGTGCCCATCCTTGCCACACCGACGGCAACATTTGCTGCGATTTGGACCTGGGCATCGGGCTGCCAGGTGCCCCGGCGCCCAGCACCGGTAGCATCGAAGGACCTCGGTCCTTTCGCGAATGCGACAGTTGACCCACCCAATCCGGACCCGACCCAGCTTAATAGCTTTCGCAGCCAGCTGGGCCGGCAGGGTGACAACGGCGGTCTGGGTCCCAGCGAAAGCCTTTCGCAGAGACCTGACCGCGTCGGGACCCAACTTAGCGGCATCTAGATGGGTCCGCAGGGCCTCGCAGACCTCTTCCTTCGTTGTGACCTCGTCAAGATCTTTAATCTCAATCGCTGTCACTGGGGAACGAGTGGTCGCTGACCCTAGCTCACCGATGGCGTCGTTCAACCTCTGGCCAAGCTCGCCGGGGTCGACGCACGCCTTGGTGAGCTGCAGTAGCATGTCTCCGTTAGTGCAGCGTCGGACCTTGTTGACGCTGCCAACTGTGTGTGTGTGTGTGTGTGTGTGTGTGTGTGTGTGTGTGTGTGTGTGTGTATGTACGTATGTCCGAAGCAAAATCTCGAAAATGTTATGGTTGATTGTATAAATTTCAATTGCATTCATTGTCGTTTGTAGTAATAATGAGGCCAGAAAAAGGTTTTTGGCGATACACGGGGAAAAATAAATTTTTTTTTCGATTTTTTTTGTAAATTCGAAAAAAATTGTTTATTTTTCATTTTTCACGTATAGTTGCCGGAATTTTTCAATTGCATTCATTGTCGTTTGTAGTAATAATGAGGCTAGAAAAAGGTTTTTGGCAATACACGGGAAAAAAAAATTTTTTTTCGATTTTTGAATTTTTTTTTTGTAAATTTAAAAAAAAAATTTTTTTTCATTTTTTCACGTGTAATTGCCGGAATTATCTCAATTTTTGTTGTCATCATGAGAGCCAGAGCAGTCAAGTTTTAATTTAAGACCAAATAGATAGAAAACGGACTTAAAAATTGATCGTCGTTACAAACGTACAAGTATATTTCGCGTGCGTGCGGCTAAAAATAAGATCAAGCGCGCGTACAGCGACAATGTGCCAGGCCATTACTTCTTTTAAAATTTTTATGATTTTTAAATTTATTAGTATCCACTATTAGGTTAATATTTTATAATACAATAAAAATTAGAATGAGGAAGCACTTTGCCAATAACTTGGCAGCGGTTTTAATATGAAACCATGATGGAGCGTAAACTTTCATTATAAAAATCGCTAACTTTTTAACTCATCAGATGGTTCTTTTGTTGCGATGTAAAGGCGCTATTCTATTCGCCATGTGATCCAACGTGCGTGGTTTATTTTACCGGGATTCCGCCGAGCTATGATGTTGAACAATGACCGTCGCTAATAGATATAAAAATATCGTGTAAATACTGTTGGTCGGTACTCAAGTCGTCTCTATCTCCGGTGTAAGTAAATTGAGATTTAATCGGTGTAAATTCCACCACGGGTAAATTTTCACAGTTCACGAGCTGTTTTCCTATTTCTCCTGAAAAAGAGTTAGGTCCACTTGTGTTTTCCATCGAAATTTCGAATAAATGACGCAATGGCAGTTCGTTAGCGTGCAAACAAACTATCCACTGTATTGGTCTATTGAACTTCCTCTTAATTTGTGTAATAATACCACTCTTAGTTCCCACGTTCACATTGTCCCGTCACAACCATAGCAATAAAAATTCAGTGTTGATATTATTTTTCTCGAAAAAATCAATCATATCATTTGCAATTGATTTTGCATCTCCTTTTTTTTGAAATGTGTCCAAATACTTACTATGTGGTTCTTCTAAGGACTTATGTGCTCTTCCTTTAAAATTTTTGTACCAAATTCATTTTTCATCATAGTTTTATCTTTCGTCCATCAAAAAATAAACTTTTTAATTCAACATTTCTAAATTTTTTATTTTGTAATTCTGTATGTAACTCTTTTATTTCGCGTTGAATTTTCGCTTTCCCAACAGTATTATTCAAATTTCGCAGACCAACGTCTTCAAATGCTGCATTTATTAAATGTGCAGCTGCGTTACTTGATATTTTGAATCGTTCGCAAGTAGCAGCAGTATTTCGAAAACGAGTTTCTTGTTTGTATTGTCTCTAAATTTTGTTTTCGCTGTCTTACACTAATTTCTTGTTCCACTTGAAATTCTTGCGAACTTAAGCTCATTGATTCAAAACATGAATGCACTGATTTTTGTGAGCATGCGGGCGTTGGATCACCACTGCCAGCTTCTAAATTAAAATTATCTTGAATTTCAGACTCTGAGATAAAATCGTCGAGAATATTTCTATTTTCTCCAAAAAATTGTTACTTGAGAATCTATTTCGAAAATCTTTAAACCTCTTGGTATTTTCTTAGTAAAATGACAAACGCACAAGCCCACACATTTGCAAAATGCAATATCAAAACACTTTGATTCCAAGCCTAACACGATTTCTTTAACTTTTTCACTGTAGGAAAGACCGTGCCTTTGGGTTTTAGAGTTTTTCAAAAGCTTTTTATAGTGTGATGGCTTGTTTGACCATCTATTAGTTATTAATTGTTTAATGTATTGGCAGCTAAGACTCTACCATCAAAATGCTTCTATGGCGCGGTGACTCGACTTTATACTCGTTGTCTCTTGTGGGGTGAGGTGGAGGAAATGAATAACACAAAGGCATTGGTTTCACACAGGACTGTTCTATATTTTTACTGCTATAAATATTCATACAAGAACATCGACGTAACTTATTGGCTAATTAAATTTGGCTTACGGTTATAGAGTGACGCGTGGTTCGGGTGGTTAAAGGAGTGGCGGTGGCGCAGTTGATCGTTGCTGCTCGGCTGTTCGGCTGCGCGGGTGGCAGGCTGGATGAGCTCGTCGGCTGCTCGGGTGTTCGGCTGCTCGGGTGTTCGGCTGCTCGGCTGCTCGGCTGGCAGGCTCGTTGGCTGTGAGGCTGTTCGGCTGCTCGGCTGGCAGGCTGTTGCACTTAACGCGCGAGTTCTCTGCTTCGTATCTATGAAGCGTGTACAGTTCGCGGGTGCACTACTGTACGCTCGGGGTGACTCGAGAAACTCGGCTAAGAGCTCGGTAGCGATCGTTGTGAAAATCGACTAAGTTCCGATGGCTATAATGTTGTGCGATCGTGCGTAGCTTCGCCCTCGTATGAATTCGGTAACTGGCCGACTAGAGCTCCGGTCCGCTCGACGGTAAGAGAGTATCTGCCTTGAGGCTACCTTTTGGTCCGGTATATATATTGACTTTCTTTGCGGCACCCCCTTTGCTCGGGCGGATACCGCTGTTGAGTTATGTCCGTCCTCCTGAGTTCGAGATTCGGGTATTTCGCATCCGGTCGATTTTTGTGTAGACTTGGAGCTCATAAACAACAGACGTGCTCCTGTTCTTGCGGATGCTCGGGTCGTTTTTCTAATTACCTTGTTTGCTTGCCCGAGCATCGGCGTAACTCGGGATTCGACCTTCGCCGTCATTCGGGTGTTACTTATTACCCGGGTCGATCGTTAATTTGCCTACTTTATTGCTCTTGTAGCGCGATTTTGATATTTATGTGATCGCAAGCACGAGTCATGCTGCTTATGCGGTCGCAAGTTCAAGTCATGCTGCATACAAGCGTGAGTCGCTTTATACGTGTGAGCACGCACACAAGTGCGCTCCGCTCTGTGCGTGAAAGCACGCACACAAGTGCGCGCCGCTCTGTCCGTGCGCGCACACACACAAGCGTGTGCCGCGGTGTACATGTGCGGTCGCACACTAACATGCGCTGCTCTATCTGTGCGCGCACACACACAACCGTGTGCCGCGGTATACATGTGCGGTCGCACACTAACATGCGCTGCTCTATCTGTGCGTGCACACACACAACCGTGTGCTGCGGTATACATGTGCGGTCGCACACTAACATGCGCTGCTCTATCTGTGCGCGCACACACACAGGCGTGTGCCGCGGTATACATGTGCGGTCGCACACTAACATGCGCTGCTCTATCTGTGCGTGCACACACACAAGCGTGTGCCGCGGTGTACCTGTGCTGCTCTATGAGTGCTGGTACTACCGTGCCCGTGTATGTGGCCGCGCGTACGTTCGCGCGTATGCACGTTTTGCACGCAAGGGCCGTCCAGCTATTACAATAGTTATTAACATATAAATTTTCTATTTTTTGCTGTATTTGTTTTTTTGTTACTAAAGGAATGGAAGTTTTTTCCCAAATACTTATTATGGATTCCGAAAGATTTTCGCAAATATCTTTAATTGACTGTGACTTTCCATTTTCTTTCAAAGCTAAAACATCTCGCGTTCTTATAAATTTTTTCAATACGTCAGCTTCTGAAGGTAAACTGTCCGATTTAAATTCAAAGTTTCCGATTACACCAAATATAGGATCCGGTTGGCACAACCTTTTTTTTAACTTTCTTTCTTAGGCATTTCAAAATTATAAACTATTTCAGTCTTGTATCTATAAGAAGTCTTATCTATTTCAGTCTTTTATCTCTGTACGATTTAGCTGACATACACGGAATATTCAACCCAGCCAAAAATTGATTTGTTCCTTCATACCCGATTCCTACTGCAAAACCCGCTAGTGGAACCAATTGATTAAGTGGTATACTTCGCTTTTCTCTGTTCTCGGACGTAATCCATTGTTTGAAATCACAATTTTTACATGCAAATAAAAGTCGCGTTCCTAAACCCTCACTATCGCTTCGTATACCACGTATATCGCATTTATCGCAGTTCAGGATACATGATTTTAAATAGATTAACGAATGATTTTAATAAATGCATTATATCAACAATTCTCCGACCTTTTACATTGATTTTGTCTAAAAATGTATTTTCTACTTGGCTAATATTTTTCATGAATTCAATTTCATTAGAGAAATTATTGTTGTCACTTACTTTTTGTGAATTACCAACTAAATCATTTTCAGATTGGGGAACGTTACAATTAATAGTTTTTTGATTATTACATTCATTTAAAGATTGACTAAAGTTTTCTACACTACCATGCAAATTCAAAGAATCATTATTATTATTGGTATGGACAAATGCTGGTAATACATCAAATTGATTAAAATGATGACTCACTGTTTCAACCTGAGAGAAATGATCATTATTACAAGCATTAATTTTCGTTACCATTTTCATTAAGGACTAATTCATTATCATTTACTATTAAATTATCATTTGAAATTGTACTTATATTTGTCGATGAAGCGCTTTCTGTATTTCTACTGTAGCGGCGAGCTCGACTGAAAAAAGTGTAAAAACAGTACAATTCATTTCATGCCTTATTATTCCATAAAAGTATTAAATTTAAATGAACAGATTATAACGGCGCCCCAGCGTAAGGTATCGTTTTTATTTCTGCTGTGTATAAAGTGCTTGACCGCCCGCAGAAAAAAAACCGCGTAAAAAAAAGTATCAAAACGATCTTTTCGAGACGTCCCCAAAGTTGTTCGTCTAAGATCTAATTGAAAATTTTTAAGAATTTTTTTTCATTTATAAAAATTTTAAAAAATAAGGTCTTGTAAAATCATGAAAGATGTTTGAAAGATGTTTCGAATGATATTTTCGATTTGGTAGGAAATGGAGGAAATCTGGCGAAATTGAACAAACTCGTGCCCTGACGATTTACCGTAAAAAATTAAAATGAGGGTATTTCACACGGACACACACACGCTTTTCATCTTTCTCTCTCATTTTTATAACTATTTAGCTTACTCATTCGTATAGAGGGCCTTAAAAAATAGCACGAGCACCGAGTACTGGATTTTTCTTCCCCCAGAAAGCTTGAATGTTTTACCACGTTCGCATTGCATCATAATACGCATATTATATGGTTTTTACCTACATCCAAAATTTCTACGATTTACCATATAAATGGACAATTCTAGAGCTTGTTTCAACGTCAATGTCTTTTTTAAAAATTAGGCTACACGATCTAACTTAGCCTCACAAATATATGAAAGCCATTTGTTTATTTTTTATGTTTCTTATTTTTCCAAGCTGATTTTTCAAGGCCCTCTTTATACGAATGAGTGTGCTAATATAATAGTTATGAAAATGAGAGAGAAGAGAAAAAGTGGGTACGTGTGTGTGTGTGTGTGTGTGTGTGAAATACCCTCATTTAAATTTTTTACGGCTATTTGTCAGGGCATGAGTTTGATCAATTTCGCCAGATTTCCTCCATTTAGCGAGTACCAGATCGAAAATATCATTCGAAACATCTTTCAAAACTTCTTTCATGATTTTACAGGACCTTATTATTTAAAATTTTTGTAAACAAACAAAAATTCTTATAAATTTTCAATAAAATCTTAGACGAACAACTTTGGGGTAATCTCAAAAAATCTCAAAGCATCTGAAAATATTCCTTTTTTTGAGATTTGTCTCAAAAAGATCTTTTTCATACTTATTTTAACGCGAGAAAGACGTGACTTCGTTGAGCGTGCGGTAAAAATGTACCCAAATTAATCGCAGTGGCTTGACAATTTTTTCTCGATGAATTTAGACAACGTTGACCACGCAGCTGTACATAATACACTTCAAATGTATCGTATATAAATGTCTGATTTATTTTTTCATGGATAATGGTCGTCCAATTGTCAGTTTCAGTAGTGTGTGTTGAGGCCTGTGACGCGTTCTTAACTCGCAATTTCTATTTACAAGCGAATTTGACATGATAAAAATAAGTTTACGTATTCGTAAAAATAAATTATACTCCTCGATTTTAGAGTTCAGATGTGTGCGCGACGCTAAAGAAGCGCGAGTCATATATGGGGCAATATCGCTCAAAAACAACGTTTCGCGAGGCGCGAGGAATTTTGAGAAATTTTGCCTCGTACAATATGTTGTTGACCGAGCTACACGCTTGTACACGAGCGATTGAGTCAAGAGAGGCAAGCGAGCAAGAGAGAGATAGAGGTATACAACGCTACATATACGCTTGTGAGGCATGAGCTTCGAGCACAACTGGTCTGCATCTCGGGTCTCAGCACCGGGAAGCGAACTGACTTTTGGCAACTACGCGCGCGAACTTACTCAACGTTGCGAAGGGACAAAATCTACGATTTGTAGATCTGTATAAAACTTTTTAGAGACGGAGTCTCCCGCGCGCTATGATCGTCCGATGCTCAATCGACAGGGCCGAGTGTCTGCTGTGGCGAGTCTAAACGCGCTCAGGCCTTTACGCTCGATATTCTTCGGCGAGCAAAAATTTTTATGCCACTGCAATCAATTTTTCTCGGAGATTTTAAAATCGAGCTAACCACTTTTAAAGAATGAGTAATGAAGTTAGTGCACTGAAGTTTGAAGACTGCACAAACTTTGTATACGAATAACGTACTTAATAAAAATACTTACGCGTTTTGGGTTCGATTTTTTCCTGCCCCTTTCTTTGATGGTCTTCGGCTTCTACAGCTGCTACCCATTTTCCAAATAAATTTGAACACAATACAAAAACGAGTTATCTGCACGACGACAATTGGCACTAATAGTATTATGTTAACAATAACACACGGATTATTCAGCGCAAAATTATTAAATTGAATGGAACGTTTTCGGCGTCTTATGTAATCGTTCACTTCAGTACTATTTATGTCTGATGCAGCGGAAATATTTGTTATGAATCCGCGAGAGGGGGTGGTAGCGAGAAAGAACAAAGAATTACAACACGCATGTGGCGACGCCACATTGTGGCGTATGTCAGCCGCAACGCTAAATTTATACATCGTAAAACAAATATAGTACACGCTAAACCCAAAAGTAGAAAATATGTTGCTGGAAAGAGTAATCTGCGCAGGTTATACTTTTGAAAAGTGTAACCAGCGTATATTATACTTTTTGTATAATCGTCCATCACAGAAAAGAGTAACCTGCGTGGATTATACTTTTTAAAAGAGTAACCTCCGTGAGTTATACTTTTTGTATAATCGTCCATCACAGAAAAGAGTAACCTGCGTGGATTATACTTTTTAAAAGAGTAACCTGCGTGAGTTATACTTTTTCGAAAAGTATAGTTCATCCCAAAGTATAATCGTCACAAACTATACTTTTGAAAAGAGTAACCTGCGTAGATTATACTTTTTGTAAAATCGTCGATCATAGAAAAGAATAATCTGCGTGAATTATACTTTTTTGAAAAGTATAATTTAAAATGACGATGTTACCGCACGGAAATAACCTCGGGTGTCGCACTCAGAACACCAGGTCGAAATTCGAACTCGGCGACGACTTTCTCCGGGTAGTCATGATTTTTCTGCAAAAATATCACCCCGGCTAGTCTGTTCATCGCAGTAGGTCGAAATCTGGACTCGGAGATTACTTTCTTCGGGAAGTCGCAATGTTACCGCACCGATATCACCCCAAGTAGCCTGCTTATCGCACTAGGTCAAAACCCCGACTCGATGATAACTTTCTCCGGGAGCAAGTTTAATTTTTTGATTCACTGATGTACAATAACAAAATTTTATCCTTCAATTTACTATCAATTATCTTAGCTAAGTAATCAATCAATGGTGAATTGAGATTAAAAGTTTCAATAGTTTGAAAAAAGAAAAAATTTTTAAATTTAGGCTTAAACTATAAGGATCAGACTGTAATATTTTCTCGCCATATTCAAACTTTGGAAAAAAGTATTACCACGGTTTTGAATTATTCTGTTAGGAACATTTCAGTGGGCTAACAGTTTGAAATATATAAATATTCAAAAAAAAATATATATAAGACATGATTTTAATACACTCTATTTTTATTTAATATTTTTCAAAAAAAAATTTTTTTTTTACATTTTTTAACAACATTTTTCTCTTCAATAGTATAGTTGTTATTGTATCCACCTCTGCCGCGATAATTACCACGGTAATTACCATGATAATTGCCACGGTAATTGCCATGATAATTGCCACGGTAATTGCCATGATAATTACCACGGTAATTACCAGGGTAAGGGCCACGATAAGGGCCACGGTAAGGGCCACGGTAAGGGCCACGGTAGTCGTCGTAGTAGTAGGGCTCAGCCAAAGCCGCATGGTCAGCCCATACAGCCGGGGCTGCAGCTGATTGAGCGGGCCAAGCTGTAGCATCCCATGTAGTAGAAGCGGCTGCTAGAACTGGCCAAACCACTGAATCCCATGCAGCAGGAACTGCGGGTGCATGAGTTCCTGGTGCGGTTGCGGCCCAAGGCGCAGGGACTGGAGGAGCTGGAGCCGACAAAACAGCATGGGCAGAGGCAGCTGGTGCAGACCAAGTCACGGGGGCTACGGCTGTCAGTGCAGCTTGTTGCAAAGGCTGGTCCATTTTAATTAAAACCTGTGACCTATACCTTATCACGCGGATCCACGGCCCTGTCGGCCACGTGTGTCCCTTCGTCGCCGGTCCGTCCGTCGTGAATCCGAGAGTCCAACACCTAGACAAAATAATAAGCGGGGAACTCGGGCTCATTCATGCAACAAATAATGGACTCGAATGTTCATAACTAAACTATTTATTTAATCGCTCTTTAACCAATACAGAGCCGAGTAGGCCCGAGGATTTGTCGACGGCACTCTCGCGGATCGACACGTCGAGCGCGAGGCCTAGAGGAGACCAACGCTACGTAGTAGTTAGCTTATTGCCCGACTCACCACCACGAGATCCGCTCCGGGATTGCTGGTCGTCTGAACGGGTGCTCCTCCTGCAACACAATAAGCAATTGTAAATCCGGATGCCTCGTTGTCCTCCTTGGTATGGCAATGGTTGACTTCCTCGTTGGCCACCGGCACACACACACTCTACGCACTCGAGCTCTCGTCGAGCCGGCCACACTCCTCACACAGAGGGCTTAGGGTACTCGTACCCGTGGAGCTCGACCAAGAGTCGACCTAAACATCCAGAGGGGTCACCCTGGATGTCGCGTAACACACACACCTCGTATCGCACACACGACTTACACAAAATCGATATAAGCTACGTACAGCTCGCCGTACACTATCGTGCGATCTTGCCGATTCACAGGCAACTGACTTGTCTCTCTACTACACGTGTTGACAAAACTGCCAACGGTCTTCTATCCTTCGCTCGTCGCGCTCACATGAAAACATAATTACAACCGTCAAGTACTTTTCTATATTTAAATTATCGTTGGCCGACGACAACGATCACGCAGGGGCTCGCCGGGCAGCGGAGCATCTGATGCATTTACTGCATCACAAAGCCCCCCCCTAAACTATTCGTACCTGTACGAATACGTTTACCCACTCGACAGCCCGACGCGACACCACGAGATCGGCCGTCGACCATCGAAATCAATTAATTCTCATTCACTCTCATTCATTCACTCTCATTCATTCACTCCTTCGATGAAATGACAATGATATGATTTTCTACTAACTACAAAACTATGTAAAAATAAAAATAAACAAAATAAAAAAACTTAAACCTACGGCCTCTTTACTCGCCGTTTAACGACGCTGGATCTTCTGGACCACACTATGCAGTCGTGCCTTCTGGCCCTTCTTCTTAGTGTGCCAGTTTCTCTGGCTCTTCCTCCATGCCTTGCCACAACGCGGGCACGCGTGGACCTTCACTCCACCTCGTCCACAATTCGTGCAAAATACCCGCATTGGGCGTCTTCGGCACTGCTGTCGGCCATGTCCCGACTCATGGCAGTTGAAACAGGCGCCCCTCGGCGGATCAAGCCCCGACACGAATGCCACCGGCTCCAGGCCGCCGAAATTTTCACCTCGGACAGACCTGGACGGCGCATCCGCATCCTCCGGTGTCGGGCTGGGCCAGAACACCGGACTTATGAGCCGATCCGCTCTGTGGCTCCTGTCCACCACCATGGCCTCCTGCTGCTGATATTGCTGCTGTTGTTGTTGTTGACCCAGGGCCGGCTGTTGATGTTGTGGCAATTGCTGCTGTTGAAGCTGACACGAGTGCCAGCGCTGTTGAGGCTGACGCAGCTCCTGGTGATGCTGCTGGAACGGGTACGGCTGCTGATGTTGTTGCTGGAAACCCCACGGCTGCAGTTGTTGTTGCATTGGTTGAAACATCAACCCATACGGGCCCATCACGTAGCTTATCATGCTGACAGGCTCCGGCGGCAGCGTCGCCGCCCACGCCACACTAAAGGCGCATTTGGCGGCTCAACGCTAACCTCTGCCTCCCCCTCGCCAGGCCGACAGAGCATAGCCGCCGGAGGGTCTGCCAGCAACAGCTCCTCTCTTGTCGCGAGCCCGCAAATACCTCCGTGGCGATTTCTCCGTCCCACTCCTCCACCTGACTACGCGCAGCTACCAGCGCCTCCAACATCTCGCGCCGCTCCTCCTCCGTGACGATGTTGTTGTCGGGGTTCGGGCGGCGTCCTTCTCCCGGCGATGGCGTGCGCTGGCGCTGGCATGGCCCGTTGCGACGGCGCCGCTCCTTGCGAGCGCGCCTCTTCTCGGCGTTTGTTCGCTGCCACACCGGTCGGCGATAGTGGAAGCCCTCCAGGTCGACGTTCGCCTCCCACTCCTCCGAGATCTCCCCCTCCTCCACTGGGACATCCGGAGAGATCGGAAGCGACCCGCCGGAGACCTCCGCCACCAGCATCCCCTCCGGCTCGCGACGTGGCAACGTTGAGGCGCCAAGTTCTTCCCTGGAGAGATAACTCTCCAGCTCGGCCTCCGCATCGCGGCTGGCCCTTGCCTCCTCGCTGGCGTAAGCTCAAAGAACTCGGCGCCGCCACGTCCCCGCCACTCACCGTCAAGGACACCGATGGGGTCCTCTCTCCTCCACCACCAGCGACGACTGCCGCATACGAACGCCTCTGCTCTCCGTTGTTGTTGCCGCTGTTGCCGTCCATTGTAGCCAAAGTTTCCTATTATTTTTTATATAAAAAAAACAAAAACAAAACAAAATATAATATATTTTTGTCCAGCCGCTTAGCATGCATCTTTGACATCACGGACAAATAGACTCTCATGCAGGCTGCCGATGGGCTAGCCTTGGTTGGACAAAACGTTTTAAATGAGAGACATGTACCTCCGGCTTTTTCCTACTCTTTTTCTTCATGTCCCGCAATATATATACGTTTATCCCTTTTTTCCCTACTACCTCATATGGACCGCTATACTTCTCATCTAGTTTCGCATTATACTTATCTATGCCTCTCGATAAATTATGTGTACGACGCAAAACTACATCACCTATATTAAAAGTCGCTTCCTTCCTACCTCGATTGTGATATTTACTCTGCCTCTCATACGCTGCACCGACATACTCTATCACAATCTCTCGTAGCTCGTCAAGTTTCGCCATCCTTTCCGCCCACGCGCTTGGCTCCATAAATTCCGTCGCGCACCATTTCTCGACTTCTCTGCGCAAGCTCTTCGCTTGCCTCGGCTGTCTGCCCATATTTAAGAAAGCCGGTGAGACTTTTAATGTCGATTGTACTGCGGTATTTACCGCATAACGAAACTGCGGCAAATAGCGATCCCACTCGTCATGTTTATCATTGACGAACGAAGCAATCATCGTCTTCAACGTTCTATTGCTCCGTTCAACCGGATTCGCTTGGGCATGGTACGGCGGCGTAAATAAATGTTTTACTCCGTATCCCTCCAACGCCTCATTCAGCAATCCGTTATCGAATTCCCTTCCATTATCTGTCAGGAAAAATTCGGGTGTTTCCCACCGAAACAACACCAGCTCCTCGAAAGCTCTCAGCACATTCGCTCCTGTTGCTTTCTTTAGCGGAACTACTTCTATCCAACGCGTAAACAAGTCTTGAAAAACTAACAAGTACTTGTTTTGACTCTTGCTTCGCGGAAATTCCATCATATCCGCCGCTACTACAACCCAGGGTCGATCTACGACCCTCCTCGTCATAAGCCCTGTCGACCCGGTCTGTGGCACTTTGTATCGCTGGCACACCTCGCAAGCACTACAAAATTTTTCCACATCGTACCACATACCTGGCCACCAGTACTCGCATGCTGCTCTATCATACGTTTTTTCGCACCCAGGTGCCCTGACGACGTAAGGCTGTGTGCGTCGAATAATACGCGTTGTCTTCTCTCTGCTGGAACCACCAAACGCCACCCGTTCTCTGCGTTCGTCACTGGGTCCAACAGAGCACTTCTACCTCTCTTATACAGCATACCATCTTCGATCGTCCAATCTCTGAACTTCGATGGTTCTCGCTGTACGTCCAATCGTTTTTTTAAGTACCATTCGTCCTCGATTTTCTCAAATGCGCACACTTCTTTATCAAAAGCACGTGACAACGCATCAGGAACGTAGTGTACTGAACCCTTTCGATAAACAATTTCGAAATCATACTCCATTAGTTTAAAAGCCCATCGAGCCACTCTTCCTTGTGGATCTTTGAAATTGCGCAGCTAAGTCAAAGCTCTGTGGTCCGTCACTACTTGAAACGGCTGCCTTCTACATATGGTCGAAATTTCTCGATCGCCCATATGACGGCCAAACACTCCTTCTCTGTCGTCGTGTAGCGCTGCTCTGCTCGCGACAACACTCGACTTACGTAGTACACGGGATGCTCTCCGTCTTCGTACTCTTGCGTTAACACTGCGCCAACTGCGTAATCCGACGCATCAGTCTGTATCGAGAACTCTTTCGCGAAGTCCGGTCTCACCAGCACCGGAGCTTCCGACAAGCAACGCTTCAACGTATCGAAAGCTTTCTCCTGCTCGGGGCACCACACAAAGGCCACGTCTTTGCGTAAAAGCTTCGAAAGCGGCACTTTTATTTCGGCTTCATTGTTTATGAACCGCGAATACCAGCCAACCATACCCAATAATCTGCGCACCTGCTTCACATTTTTCGGCGCCGGGTACTCGTAAATTGGGCGGACTCGGTCGCTGTCGACTCGAAGTCCACTGCTATCAAGCACATAGCCCAAAAATTTTACGCTCTGACAGCAAAATTCGCACTTGTCGCGATTTACGACTAATTTTGCGTCCATCAGCGTGCGTATTACGCGTTCCAGCCATACCATATGCTGCTCAAATGTCTCTGTGACCAAGATAATGTCGTCCAAGTAAGCAAATACGTGTTTCTCCACCTTCGAGCAGAACAATTTGTCCATTAATCGCTGGAAGGTCATAGGCGCACATTTCAAACCAAACGGGAGGCGTAAAAACTGAAATTGGCCCAAGCCTGGCACCGAGAAAGCCGTATACTCCTTGCTACTTTCTTCCATCAAGACTTGATGATACGCGCTCTTCAAGTCTATCTTCGAATATACCTCGCCTTGCGCAGCTTGTCAAGAATCTCGTCCATATTCTTGCATGGATAGCCGTCCTTCTTTGTAACCTTATTCAAGTCCCGATAATCGACACAGAATCTGTGTGATCCATCGGACTTCTTTACGATTACTGGCGCACTATTCCACTCGCTGCATGCTTCTTCGATTATTCCCTCGCGCAGCATCTTGCTCACGTGTTCGATCGCGATTTTTTCCATCTTATCAGACATCCGGCGCGCTCTCTGACACACTGGCCGCGCTCCTTCGATAAGCTCAATTTTATGCTTAATCTTGTCTGTATAACCCAGCTCGCCCGATACATCCGGTATTAAGCGCATCACCTTTTGAAGTACAGCTCTCTCTCGCTTGGCTTCACCGTGATACCTGCGCATTCGGCTGTAATAGCGTAGTTACTCATTTTTGTATCGCTAGGCTTCGCAAAATCATGCCACGGCCCGTCGTTCGACCGCCATTGGTCTCGGCCCATGCCGATGTCTACTTTCCAACGACGTCCAAAGTCTGCGCCAAGCACCATTTCCACTGGTAGAATCTCTACGCATTCAAGCACTACTCTACCAGCTTCACGATCGACTTGTAGCATTACAGGCAAACATCCGCTCGACGACTCATCTTGGCTGTTGGCAAAACCATCACCGTCGGTGATGGCCTAATTCTATCGGCCAGGTCTTGCATCATTTTCGGGCCCGCTAGGCAACACTGTGCTCCACTGTCCATCAGTGCCCTGTACGTGAACTTTCCTACTTGTACGTTCACGAAAAATCGATTTTCTTGGCTCATTGCCGCAATATCGATATATATAATTTGCCTGCCGTCTTCTGCTTGCTTCGTTTCACGCTTCGTGAATCTCTGCTCTCGTGACGATCTCTTGTGCCTCCTCTGGCTCACTCTCGTCCTCGCACACTCTATCTTGTGTCGAACAATGAGGTGACGCCACCCACTCCGAGCTCACGAGTGTAATCTCGTCCGGGTCACTCCGCTCGACCGGCGCGTTCTCACGCTCGTTACGGTCGCACTGCCGATCTTGTAAATGTTCTATTGATCTCGACAATGCGATCGGTCCCGAAAGTGCGTCAGCGACCGTATCTCGAGGCGGCGTGACCCTCGCACAATCGTCTCTCCGATCTGCAGCTCGTTGTCCACTACGACAGCTCTCCGAGTCCCGAGGAAAGTTGGCAATTGCCCCCTCCTCCCCTGGCTTAGGGGTAAAAATTTCACCCCGAGGCAACTCGCAATGCGCGAGCACCTCTCCCAGCGTAGGGACTCGGAGCTCGCCCTGCTGCTCCAACCGATACAGCCACTCGATCAGTGCTCGTCCGCACGCTCTTCCTGTGGCGGCCTTTTATCTTGACTCAGGGGCGCGTCGGCTCGTCTCGCGCCCCCCTCCGTCCGTTTTCCGAATTTTTAAACAAATATCTGCAGTTCTCGCAATTAACTACAGATACTCCTTCGGCCACACACTTGGCACGACAATCGCGTCGGGCTCGCAGCCTGGGATTGCGCGGCTTGAGACGCGTTGCAATCTCGCGCCAAATGGCCAGGCTCATGACAACGATAGCACGTCATCGGCTCCACGTTGCACTGCGCTGCCCAATGGCCTGTTTGCCTACATCGGTAGCACTTGCCTGATTTTTAATGGCCCCACCAGACGGCTCCAATCGTGGGCTACTACGCACGGCTTGCCTCGCGTCGCCGCTTCTTTGCAGCCTCGGTCGCACTCTCTCTGATGCTGCGACCGAGTTCTTAGACGCTTTTTTAGGCGTCACCGGCGATTTTTGCGTCTTCCACTCCTTTTCTTTCCTCGGCGAGCTCTTGTCGTTCGGCTGCTCTGTCTGCACTGCCGCCAATTGACTCCGCTCCGCCGGCTTATACGCAGCACTTGGATAGTGCTGGCTCGCGCTTACTATCGGTTCGTGCCAATACGCATTCATTCGATTCACGTTCTCGAATTCTTTGCCGGCCTGCTCCAATTCACTGAAGCTCGTAATTTGCCGATGCGCCATAAAATTTCGGTATTCGGGCCTTATACCTCTAAACGCGATCGCCAGCTGGTTTTCGTACGGCAACGGGGCGCGAAAACGGCTGCACAAGAACCTGAAATTGTTCAAGTATGTGGAAATCGGCTCTCCTTTTCCCTGCGTTCGCTGACGGAGCTCTGTCAAGAGCTCCTCAGCCGTAGCTTGACTCGCAAAGCTCCGCCGGAAACGACGCTCAAAGTCTTGCCAAGTCTTGACTTTGTGCTCCACCGACTCGTACCAGACCGCGGCCTCATCTACGAGTACCGCCTCGACCGCGAAAAGCAGGTCGTCGGTCGGTATACCTCCTCGGCGTCGGTATCGCTCGAGTCGGCTCAAAAATGTCTCGGCGCCCATCTCGTCTTTGGCGCCCGAGAATTTCAGCCCGGTATCCCGCAGCAATCGGACGTACTTCCACCGTTGTTCTGCGCGCGCGTAGCTTCTGTCTACTGCGCTGCTATCCTCCTGTTTTAAATTCTTCTGCGCGTCGTCCCATTTTACACGCTCTTGTGCGTCGGCGAGGTCCTCCCCGTCGCTCGAGCCATCATCGAGCCCGATCGTCACACGGGGCAGTCCCATCATTGTTACTGCGTCCCATGGCGTTGACGATGCTCGCGGCTCCGACGAACGCTGACCAAGCGTCCACTTACGCGGTGCCTTGACCGGCGGCTGACTATTTCTTGGCGTCTCACTTGGGCGCCCACCTTCGGCTGGCAGGTTTCTTAGCCCTGCGTCTCCCAGGGCGCCGAACATGTCGGCACCTGCCGCCTCCACTGGTGGCTTAGCTCGTTCACCGAGCGCCCAACTTACCTCCCGGCGTACGGCCTCCGAGATCATACTCATCAGCCGCGCCTCGAAGTCGCCTTCAAACATCGCTTTCTCTGCGATGTTGACTTGCTCTGGGGGTTTCTTCGGTGCCTCGCCCGAGAACTCGATCATCGTCTGATCGAGCACGCTCTCGCTCAACGACCCTTGATCCGGGAGATCGTCAAGATTTACGTCCCACGGGACATCGAGCGTAAAGGTAGCTGGCAGACGCCTCAATCGCGCTCGAAATAATCTCTCGCGACAGAACTGCTCGCCACCTTGGACGCTCAACTTCTTGTCGCGAAGCGAAGCCATCACGTCTTCCGCCGACATGGACTCGATCTTCGTCCACATGCCTTTTGCGGTAACATTTTGCAGAAGCATCTGCATTCGCTCCTTATAGCGCTCCATCTGTCCGCGTGTTACTACTGGCATCGGCTTATATTTGCTGACCGATCACAAAAAAAAACGAAAATGACGCACGTTATACTATACGCTGCCACGCTTAGTGCTATCACACAGTACATCCGATTTCCCTCTCGGCTTAATACTCGTGTGCACGCACACTCGTACAATCAGATGTACTCCGTAGCAGCGTAATTAATTTTTCAATCTGCGTCTCGTGCTCGCAATGCACGTCACGCATCCGCGAGAGACTATCTATTATTACTCGCGTTCGCCTTTATTCGCGCGCGGCAATAATTGTCTTCAACTCTCACGTACTCGGCTCTCGCTGTCAGTGCTTGCGTACTCGCATCTCCGTCAATTCGGTACGCGCGAACGTATGTTGTTCGCTCTTGCCAATAAATACCGATCGAAAATCTTCATACGCGCGCGCACACACATACATATACACACCGTAGGCTCGCTCGCTGCGGCCAAGTGTTCGGCTGTGCTCAGCACATCTACGCGGTGCAACTACCCCCCCCAGGGCTTAGTGCTTGATTCTTATGAATCGTATGCACGTTGCACGCACCACAGCCGTACCTCACATGCACACAAACATCCAACGCGATATCATCGATCAACCGATAAAAAAAAATTTTATTTCGCGCGGCTCCGAAATTATTCAGTTGTCGCGTACCTCAGCCATATGTCACTCGTCACGTCTGCGTACGCATGCCCCACTTATGCGTACTCGGCTCTCGCTAATCTTCCCCTGATTAGCGACTTAGGCCCCGCCTCCTTTCTCCTCTATGCCGGGCCGCCTCGCACGTAGTCCGGCGCGCACACGTAACGTACCCATACACGCGCGACTCGCGACTTCTTCTTTTCTCCTACCCGCCTAATATTCGCCGAGAGATACACGCTCTTTTCCGTGTCGTGAAAAATGGCAATGACCTGGTGAACTCTCGCTGACCCGAGCTTAGCTCTTACGAGCGGTCAACGAGGATGAAAACAGATGCGTGATGATGATTGTCTACATACAAACATTCACTATTGCATATCATATTTATATCTACCATAATCCAACACCTTACATTTAAAAATATACAATCGTGTTTACGCAACACGCCAGCGTCAACGGTCCTCGGGCCTGTCTCTCTCTCCCCTTCTCGCAGCCTAGCTGCTCACAACGGTCATGAGAAAGCCTACTCTAACGGTCGCTCATCGAAAAAGGCCCAACAACAAATTCTGTCTGCTACTCCCTGCAGACGAGGTTCTCCACCAACATTCGGGATGCCAGCGAGCCTATGATATCAGCTCGCGCTGCTTCTCTGCTCCTACCGCAGCTTGCAGCTTTCTTTCACCTATCTCTACACACACGAGAAAAAGGAAAAAGCTTTTCGACTCGACCGCGCCTACTCTCTCTCCGTCTCGTAACGCGATACCGGTCACACACTCACACACACAGGGCAAAAACCAGGGGCACTAGAGCTACCGGAGAAGAGAAAAAAAAAAAAAATTATTGACTCACTACGTGAGTCCCACAAGGGATGCCATTTGTGACCTATACTTTATCACGCGGATCCACGGCCCTGTGGCCACGTGTGTCCCTTCGTCGTCGGTCCGTCCGTCGTGAATCCGAGAGTCCAACCTAGAAAAATAATAAGCGGGGAACTCGGGCTCATTCATGCAAAATAATGGACTCGAATGTTCATAACTAAACTATTTTAATCGCTTTTAACCAATACAGAGCCGAGTAGGCCCGAGGATTTGTCGACGGCACTCTCGCGGATCGACACGTCGAGCGCGAGGCCTAGAGGAGACCAACCTACGTAGTAGTTAGCTTATTGCCCGACTCACCACCACTAGCTCCGCTCCGGGATTGCTGGTCGTCTGAACGGGTGCTCCTCCTGCAACACAATAAGCAATTGTAATCCGGATGCCTCGTTGTCCTCCTTGGTATGGCAATGGTGACTTCCTCGTTGGCCACCGGCACACACACACTCTACGCACTCGCGCTCTCGTCGAGCCGCCACACTCCTCACACAGAGGGCTTAGGGTACTCGTACCCGTGGAGCTCGACCAAGAGTCGACCTAAACATCCAGAGGGGTCACCCTGGATGTCGCGTAACACACACACCTCGTATCGCACACACGACTTACACAAAATCGATAAGCTACGTACAGCTCGCCGTACACTATCGTGCGATCTTGCCGATTCACAGGCAACTGACTTGTCTCTCTACTACACGTGTTGACAAACTGCCAACGGTCTTCTATCCTTCGCTCGTCGCGCTCACATGAAAACATAATTACAACCGTCAAGTACTTTTCTATATTTAAATTATCGTTGGCCGACGACAACGATCACGCAGGGGCTCGCCGGGCAGCGGAGCATCTGATGCATTTACTGCATCACAAACCAGCCGCAACAAGTCTGCAACAGACTGGTCTTCCTTTGTTCCCTCAGCTACCTCGACTGGCTGACGTTGACCTGCGGCAGCCTCTTCTCTTTGGCGAGCAGCTAGTGCAGCCGCCTCTGCTTGTCGTCGGTCAGCCTCGGCTGTAGCTTCTTCTCGTTGACGAGTAGCAGCTAGTGCAGCCGCCTCTTCTTGTCGTCGAGAAGCTGCTGCTGCAGCTTCTTCTCGTCGACGAGCTTGCTGCTGCTGCTGTTATTCGAGCTTGTTGTTGTTGCGCGGCTGCTTCGCGATGAGCATCCATGCTCTTACGTGGTGCCATTTTACTATATAAACATTAAAAAACGTTCGTTTTAAATGATTATAAATATAAATCAATGAAAGTAAGAGAACGACAGCGTGAGAGAAAGAGAGAGAGAAAGAAAAAGAGAGAGAGAGAATAAAATTCAAAGTTGAATATTGCTACTTACAGTGCGTATCCTATAGCTGAGGTCCAATCTGCTCGACGGCACAAGAATGATTGAGCTTGCTCGTTTCTATAGTCCGTTACACATATAGAAAGGCGGGAATAACTAAACACGCGTGTGAACGAAACTGCCACTCTACTGCAGGCGTGATGGTCTACAGACGCACACTCTGAGTATCGCCGATCAGGTTGCTTCGATTGGCAACAGCGCGACTGTATGACGCATGCGTGTTTGTGCACTGTTTGAAAATTTCAAAAAAGTTTTGCGGACACTTCGTTCGTAGCAGAATACCTAAGGAGTCACAGTTCGCATAACAGTATATAGGACTGTGAACTTGTATGTACAAGTCAGCGTCTCGAAACTCGTACTATTGTCGATCGCTCGTCTATACCTATAGGCATTAGCAGTACGGCATACTGCAATGACCGATGAACTGCCGTGAAACCGTGGATCCGCGCGAAAGTCATTTGCGAATATCCAAACATCGTAAGTGAACGACTGTACGATAACAAAAAAGTGAGATAGCAGTGACAGTGCTCAATAATAGTGAGGTTAAATGTTAGTGCGTAATAAGTTGCATCAAAATAATCAGACGCATAGGTACTGCTCTTGGACATCAGGGTCAACAATTTCTGGTCGACGACTCTGCGGCTAGTCAAGCTGAGTCAGTACTTGTTTCAAATCTTATTAAAACTTTTTGGCATATTAATTTTATGCTTATAATTAAATTTTTTCAGTTCAAGTGCTTTAAGGGAATCTGACAAAAAGATAAAGATGTCAGATTTGTTAAAATAAGGGATCCGTTAGAGTATGAACAGATAATCTTATTAAAGCAATCAGCCCGCACATAGAAAAAGATGCAATTAAAGCTAATGAAATGCATTTAGATTATTAGCATTCTCAAGGAAAAAAACTTGGGTTCAAATATTGCAGCAAAATTTTCAAAGCCTTTACTGCATCTATCTTTGCTGAGAGGAAAACACTCAGGTAAAACTAATATAATGCACTTCGCAAGTTCTTTTTTTTTACTAGCAAAGCTTAAAATAGTCCAGACACTTATCATTTTTCCATTATTACACAACTTATTCTTCTCTCTATTGATACAAATATGATCTAAATCATAGCAACGACTATAGAAGTTGATCCTTTTCTTATATTTTTAGAGTGCTAGTTAAAGAGTTGGGTTAAATAACATATTTCTAAAGAAGTAAAATGGATACTTAAAACGTTTAATTCATGACTTGTTTTAAGTGAATATAAAAAGTCAATCCATCAGCCATGAGTTATTAAATGCCGCAGAATCAATCCAGTATGAATAAAGCAAGTATTAATGAAAAATATATTAAATGAAATCTAGAAATCTTTGCTTGTGTTACAACATTAATTTGTACTTTCAATTTTATAGTTTTGCATTCAAACTACCAACAGGGTGTGTGCTGGACCTTCGGGATGAGATCTAGGAAAGAACAAACTCTAATGTGGCAACGGAACTCTTATAAGGGCAATTCAGCCATCCACTTGGGTGCTGCAACTCAAGTTCTATCTCTCAGTGGTAAAGAAGCTGATGAAATTGAGGGTCATCAACTAATGTAATGTTTAACCTTGATTCTGGTTTTACTCAAGGTTTTACTCAAGATCAAGTTGATGGTACTTAAAAATATATTCTAAAGTTGGTAATTCAATGAGAGTTTTCAAATGAAATTTTCACTTTCAGGAATGAATTCTCAACTAAGTCATACACGCTCTCAGCGATGTTGAGCTGAGATGTTTCCCGAAGCTCTTGAAGAAGGTTCCTAAATACCATCGACTCAGTATGATACTGCTCAACCAACTGCTGTTCAGGGACTTTCTGAACCAACCTAAATGTTAAAACATGCAGTTGTTGATTCAATTAATTATCAAGATAATGCTGATCTTGATACTCATGTCATCCACGAGCTCATTAAATTGCTTAATGATGAAGATCAAGTTATTGTTTCTCAAGCTGTTATGATGGTTTATCAACTTTCTAAAAAAGAATCTTCACGACATGCCATTATGAACAGTTCTCGAATGGTTGCTACTTTGATACAAGCTATTTTTAATATTGAAGATTTAGATTCTTCAAAAGCAGCTGTTGGCACTCTACACAATTTAATCATCACAAGTAATATTTAAATCTGAATATAATCTCTTTTTTATAAAATGAGGTAAAACTTAATTTATTTATAATTTTTAGACAAGGACTGTTAGCCATTTTTAACAAATTATTATCGAGGAGCAACCCAAATTTAGCCAATGCACAGGGATTGACAGCTTTGCATATCATTTGCAAAAGTCCCAGCGACGATCACGATTTGGCTAGGATATTATTCAAGCCGGTGTTAATGTATAAGCCGGTGCAAGTCGATGTTCAGGACGCATTAGGTAACACACCGTGTTTGAATTGTTGCTCCGAAAAGGAGCAGATCCAAATGTGACCAGGAGGGATCTACGGCTCTGCGCATCATTAGCAATAGGTATTGGCTAGATGACTTGGCGGAGATGGTATACCAGCTTTAGTAAGTTTAATTACTTACTAAATTTAATTTAGGTTTAATTACTTCTTTGAATCTGAGACTCAATCAGTATGAAGATCCTGCCCTTCAGAGAAGGGCACTCTGCACGGCATTGGAGTCGTTTAAAGAATATGAAACAGAACTACTTAAAATGCAAAGCAACCTTGTTTAATCCTTGTTTAACCTTGATTAATCAGTGATGTAAGAAATTTCAGTTTCAAGTTGTCATTGTATGTAATAATAAATTTTAAATCAAGCTCATTAACACACTTTATCGACATATGCCAGCATTCACTGATATTTTTGCCGAAGAGACTTGGTACATGTTTGTAACTTGTTTTGTACTAGATACCATCTTGCTTGTTTTCATATTATCCAGATTTATTACCATCAAACCTGTTGATTAATAAGATACAAAAAACTGTTTGTTAGTTCAAAGTTTGTACTTTAAATATTGATTCTTGAATATAATCATTTGTTACAACATGGATGAATAAAAAATCTCTACCATATATCATTTTGGTTTCATTTATTTGGTTAACATCTGATATAATAATGTATTTGTAATTAATAAAGAAAACTCTACATAAAACTGTTTATTTCAGTATGTATTTTTTTATTTACTCTTATTTTTTGTTTTTTGAAAAAAAAAAACAGTTATTAGTTAAACATTTGTAACAATTCACAATATTTCATTAAACTTAATTATAATTGGAAAGTATTGTCCTGTAAAATTTCTTTTTGTGCACAAGAAAACAATCTTTGTATAATTCAAGATTTAAGGGGGGAAAAGTACCTAAAATTTCAAAAAAATTTTTTTTTGCTTATTGACTTTTCCAATAGGATTTTTTCTCAGCTTTCCAGTACCGTATTCAGAATTTTTTAATTTTGATTTTATCGAGAGGTACAGCCTATTTAGTACCGATACTTTTATGATTATTACAGCATAAATGAATAAAACGACAAAAAAAAAACATTGCCGTTCTTTCATGAATCTCCGGACCTTCATAAGTTGGTAGCGCCATCTATTACTCGTTTTATTCTTAGGTTATAATGCATCCAGCAGAAATTTGTTTGTGTACATGGCTGTAGGTGTACAGTAACGCCACCACTCGCAGCACGTGATTTCGGTATATCTACTGTCTCTCTCACTTTCGTGCGCGAGCCCGGATCAAATGTCAACAACAGTCTGCTATCTTGATTTTCCAATGGCTAAAAATTACATTTTTTTGAAGGTGAAAAAGTATATGTAGAGTGCAATTATCTTTCCAACTCCACATAGTGTTTCATATAAAGCTATGAAGAAGTTCCAATAGCTTTTATGAAAATGTGACATTTTGACACTTCAAATTCAAAAAGTATAGCAGTACATATGTAAATTGACATATATACATCAGTGTATATGTATGTCACTGTACTTTATGTATGTGTACATGACTGCATCATATATATTATTGTTTGTTGCATGTGATAAACAAGATTAGTGATATTGATCAATTTTGAGTGATTTTATTTCCAATTATAGATCCAGTGATTAATGTTTTATGAATGTTAGTGAATGGTAGAGGACTGGGTTCAAGTTCTTATATGAGATTGTGCATATTTGTGTGAAAAGTTGATTTGGACATAATAAACTTAGTTACCAGTTTCCACATAAAACCCATATTAGCGTATACTAATATTTTAATACAAATTATAAAATGTAGTAATGAAATTGTCGCATTTGGCTTTGTTTGTCTGTCTGGGATAATTGAACATTGTCCTTGTGGGTCCAATATGTTGAAAATTCAAGTTAACTTACTGTTTTTTATTGTCCAAAAAGTTTAAAGCAGGCTCAGTGACATGAGAGTATCATTATGACATATATTGGTGTATTTTTGTTTTTTTCAACTTTTGGGCAGTTACGTTTCATCTCAAAATGGCTCTGTTGCCGTAACTTTCTATGTGAACCGTTTGAGCAATTGAGCTGAAACTTTCAGGAGTTGTTCTACACAAAAATAGCTACAAACGCAAGCACTTTCATAGGTATTGGACAAAATTTGTACTTTTTTTAGGCTATTCCTAGCATAATTGTATTTTATTATGATATTAATGAATAAATGTGTATATGTGGCTGGCAAATTGGGTATAACTAATTTAAAAATCTGAAAGTGCTTGCGTTTGTAACCACATATCTAATGAACAAAATGAGACCCCAATGATCAGGATTGAATCATCGGTTCTAGCTGGATCCTACGGCACAGGGGTACCTCCCAGGACTGGGGGCTTGCTTCATCGAGGAGGGTTCTATGGTGACTGGGACCTTAATTTTCATATTCCTGAGTGAAAAACGTTGGAAAAAGAGTGGAAAAAACAGAGTTTTCTCTGTATAATCCAAAAAAAATTTATTCTCTTTATTTTTAATAAATTTTTTATAAATGTAGGTTTAAGGTACCTTTCCCCCCTTAAGATTTATTCATTAATCGTACAAAAAACCATACACTAATTTTTGAATCATAATTAGCTCTGTACACTTTAACGAATAAAACAAGTTTCATTTGCAATTTGGTACAAAAAATAGTTATCTGTAACTTCTAAAGAACGCTGTTATAAAATTTAGAGTTTTGTTTTTAATAAAGCTTGAAATTTAGTTATTTTAAAATTTTGGAACGCTTTAATAGCAATTTCACGCTGTGTACACATGTAAACTACAACTGACTCATATTTCAGTAATCAAAAAAATAATAACATGTTGTTAAACGTTGATAGTGAATATCATAATAATTTATTAATATTTATTATTTTTACAACTCATTCAAAGTACATCATCTAAGGCCCCTATCATGTATTCAACTATATACTACTTATATAAATTTACACCAAAAAAACTTTGTTTAAACTTCATGCGTTATACATTCACATATTCAAAAGATTTTAGTTAAATTCAACCCAATTATCTTATGAGATTAAATCTAATGTAAAATTTACTTTAAATGAAATAAAATTCTTCAATAATATGTAAGATTTTGAAATTATATCTAACAAGATTGGGCAGCATTACAAAAAAATAATTTGTACATAGCCACCTGACAAATGTCCGCTAGATGCATTTAAAATCAGGCTCACCTATTATATTTGAGAAAAACTGTAGTGAATAAATTTTATCAACTAAATTTTATCCCACTGATAAGGCACAGATCCTTGAGGGGATACAAAATGTTGCAACAACTGATTTCTTACATTGAATTCTGAAATTTGAAAATTAAATGGTACAGCTAATTGTTGTCTCTGAAAATGTCGTTCATTCCATCTCGTATGGACTTCATTACGCTGTAAATCAATCAAAATGTTATGGAGAATGACAGTGCTCATTATAATCTTCTCTGTAGTTTCCAATTTCCAGTTTAATTCCTTTTCATTTATCAACCATACTCCAGTCAACTGAGCAAAAGCACATTCAATGATCCTTCTTGCATGGCTAATTCTATAATTGTATATTTTCTGAGGTACACTCAAATTATGATTTCTGATAAATGGTTTCATCAAGTACGTCTTGATGGGGAAAATTCCATCCCCTATAAAAAAGTGTGGACTCAACAAAGCTGAATTAGGTAAATACACTGGCGTCGGTAATGCCACTTGGTTTTGTAAAAGACCACTTCCCAAATCACTTGCTGCAAAGGTAGTTGCATCGTTCGAGCTTCCTGCAAGTAAATATATGTAAAGTTAAATAAAAA
Source organism: Trichogramma dendrolimi (assembly GCA_034770305.1). Lineage (NCBI taxonomy): Eukaryota > Metazoa > Arthropoda > Insecta > Hymenoptera > Trichogrammatidae > Trichogramma > Trichogramma dendrolimi. The sequence goes on along the minus strand of JAPMIB010000163.1, from coordinate 6,109 downwards.
TTTATTTTGCAGCTAATAACACTTTTTACAAATGAAAAAATACATACCAAAATTTCCTATGTTACACCATATAAATCTTTTCTGGGAATCGCAGATCGCCATCATTATAATACTAAAAACTTTCTTATAATTGTAAAAAAGTGTTCCACTATGTTTTGGTTTCGTGATCGGGCAGTGCCTACCGTCGAGAGCTCCCAAACAATTTGGCATATCTAAATCTGTATCAAAGCTCATTGCTATAGATTCAAATTCAATAGCTGTAGGGAATCTTAAAAATAGTGGTCCAAGTTCTTCGCAAAGCATTTTACACACTTCTGGAATTACTTCTTTTACTGTACTTAGCCGAATATTATATAACATTGAGAGAGTACGCAGTGAATCACCATGAACCAAATATATAAACAATTTCAGACAAATAAAACAAGTTAGAGCACAATCAAGATAATAATAATAGTAATTATATAATAAACAAACATTAATGTCAAGGAAAATCTCAATTCTGGTAGTAGAGAAGGCTTTCTGCTCCGTTTTATCAAACGTGGACGAATAATGTCATATAAGTACTCGAATATTTGAACACTCATTCTAGTATAACTTATAAACTCTTCTTCATCATTTAACTTGAAGTATAGAAAAACTCTTTGAAATGCTCCATATCCAGTCAAATAATTTTGCCGCAAGTGAGGCTTGCTCCACCAACGCCGGAAATATTTTGTCATTCGCCTGTGATATTCGTTTAATTCAATCACAGCGATGCCCAATTCAGCAATTTGAACATTTAACTCCATTTTCTCACTTTTTAACTTAAAAATTAACAGCAATGAGTGAATGATCTGCCCATTGCATTTTGGCTATCTACTTCACAATTGTACTTGTGAACTTGTACTTGTCACTGTTTTGATTTGTAGGTTTGTTCGAAAATCGAGTTTAAATATTGACATTTTTTTTTCGCCGTTGGTATCTCGGTGCGCGGCCTAAGCGACGCAAAAGTTGCCTCAGCCAAAAATCTTATGTGGCCTCACCCTTAGTCTTGACGTGACTCAATGCATAACTATTGCCACACTTTTTGAGCTGTAAGATCAAATGACAAATTCAAGGGTCGTAAAACATCCTTTGAATAAGATTCGGCTGTACGAAGACCATTCAGTTCAGTGATACAGTCGTAGTATATTTAATAGCAAAATGCTCGCTCTTTCCTCGTGTTTAAGTGCTTGTTGCTCGTATCGAATCTCATGAGTTCATGATCATTTTTCAGGCGAAAAGTGAGGTGCTTCACATACCAGATGGCGATACCTGCTCGTTATTGAGTCTTGACGTGACTCTATGCGTAACTATTGTCAAACTTTCTGAGCTGTCGAATCAGATGACGGATTCAATTATCATAAACCATCGTTCAAAAAGTTTCGGCTGTACAACGACCATTCAGGTCAGTAATACAGTCGTAGTGTATTTAATGGCAAAATGCTCGCTCTTTCCTCATGTTTAAGTGCTTGTTGCTCGTATCAAATCTTATGAGATCATGATTATTTTTCAGGCGAAAAGTTAGGTGCCGCACATACGAGATGGCGATACCTGCTCGTTATTGAGTCTTGACGTGACTTAATGCTTTACTATTTCCACACTTTTTGAGCTGTAAGATCAAATGACGTATTAAAGGTTCGTAAACCATCATTTAAAAAAAAATCGGCTGTACGAAGATCATTCAGGGCAGTGATAGAGTCGTTGTGTATTTAATTGCGAAACGCTTGCTCTTTCCTCATGTTTAAGTGCTTGTTGCTCGTATCGAATCTCATGAGATCATGATCATTTTTCAGGTGAACAGTGAGGGGCCGCATATACGAGATCGCGATACCTGCTAATTATTGAGTCCTGTAGTGACTTAATGCATTACTATTGTCACACTTTTTGATCTGTAAGATCAGATGAGACAATGACAAGTCCGAAACTATGATTTGAAGAAGATTCGGTGCTACGAAGACCATTTAGGTCTCCGATATACTCGTTGTGTATTTGATGGCGAAATGCTCGCTCTTTCCTTATGTTTTAGTGCTGGTTGCTCGTATAAAATCTCATGAGATCATGATTATTTTTCAGGGTAAAAGTGAGGGGCCGCACATACGAGATGGCGATACCTGTTAGATATTGATTCCTGACATAACTTAATGCATTACTATTGTCCCTTTTTTTGATCTGTCGGATAAGATGCGAGAATCAAAAGTCCTCAACAATCATTTGAAAAAGATTCGGCTGTAAGAAGACCATTCAGGTCAGTGATACAGTCGTTGTGTATTTGATGGCAAATTGCTCGTTCTTTCCTCATGTTTTATTTCTTGTTGCTCGTATAAAATCTCATGAGATCATGATTATTTTTCAGGCAAAAAGTGAGGGGCCGCACGTACGAGATAGCGATACCTGCTAGTTATTGAGTCCTGACGTGACTGAATGCATAACTATTGTCATACTTTTTGAGCTGTAAGATCAAATGACAGATTCAAGGGTCGTAAACCAACTTTCAAAAAGATTCGGCTGTACGGAGACCATTCAGGTCCGTGATACAGTCGTTGTGTATTTGATGGCAAAATGCTCTCTCTTTCCTCGTGTTTTAGTGCTTGTTGCTCGTATAGAATCTCATGAGATCATGATTATTTTTCAGGCGAAAAGTGAGGGGCCGCACGTACGAGATGGCGATACCTGCTAGTTATTGAGTCCTGACATAACTCAATGCATTACTATTGTCCCTTTTTTTGATCTGTCGGATCAGATGCGAGAATCAAAAGTCCTAAACAATCATTTAAAAAAGATTCGGCTGTAAGAAGACCATTCAGGTCAGTGATACAGTCGTTGTGTATTTGATGGCAAAATGCTCTCTCTTTCCTCGTGTTTTAGTGCTGGTTGCTCGTATAAAATCACATGAGTTCATGATCATTTTCGAGGCGAAAAGTGAGGTGCTTCACATACCAAATGGCGATACCTGCTAGTTATTGAGTCTTGACGTGACTCTATGCGTAACTATTGTCAAACTTTCTGAGCTGTCAAATCAGATGACGCATTCAATTATCATAAACCATCGTTCAAAAAGTTTCGGCTGTACAACGACCATTCAGGTCAGTAATACAGTCGTAGTGTATTTAATGGCAAAATGCTCGCTCTTTCCTCATGTTTTGCTGCTTGTTGCTCGTATCGAATCTAATGAGATCATGATCATTTTTCAGGTGAACAGTGAGGGGCCGCACATACGAGATGGCGATACCTGCTAGTTATTGAGTCCTGACATAACTTAATGCATTACTTTTGTTCCTTTTTTTGATCTGTCGGATCAGATGCGAAAATCAAAAGTCCTAAACCATCATTTAAAAAAGATTCGGCTGTAGGAAGATTATTTAGGTCCGTGATACAGTCGTTGTGTATTTGATGGCAAATTGCTCGCTCTTTCCTCGTGTTTTAGTGCTGGTTGCTCGTATAAAATGTCATGAGATCATGATCATTTTTCAGGCGAAAGGTGAGGTTCCGCACATACGAGATGGCGATACCTGCTAATTATTGAGTCCTGACATAACTTAATGCATTACTTTTGTTCCTTTTTTTGATCTGTCGGATCAGATGCGAAAATCAAAAGTCCTAAACCATCATTTAAAAAAGATTCGGCTGTAGGAAGATTATTTAGGTCCGTGATACAGTCGTTGTGTATTTGATGGCAAATTGCTCGCTCTTTCCTCGTGTTTTAGTGCTGGTTGCTCGTATAAAATGTCATGAGATCATGATCATTTTTCAGGCGAAAGGTGAGGTTCCGCACATACGAGATGGCGATACCTGCTAATTATTGAGTCCTGACATAACTCAATGCATTACTATTGTCCCTTTTTTTGATCTGTCGGATCAGATGCGAGAATCAAAAGTCCTAAACAATCATTTGAAAAAGATTCGGCTGTAAGAAGACCATTCAGGTCAGTGATACAGTCGTTGTGTATTTGATGGCAAATTGCTCGTTCTTTCCTCATGTTTTATTTCTTGTTGCTCGTATAAAATCTCATGAGATCATGATCATTTTACAGGCGAAAAGTTAGGTGCCGCACATACGAGATGTCAATACCTGCTAGTTATTGAGTCTTGACGTGACTAAATGCTTTACTATTGTCACACTTTATGAGCGGTCGGGTCAGATGACGGAAGAAAGTGTCGTAAACAATCATTTGAAAAAGAATCGGCTGTACGCAGATCATTCAGGGCAGTGATACAGCCGTTGTGTATTTGATGGCAAAATGCTCGCTCTTTCCTCGTGTTTTAGTGCTGGTTGCTCGTATAAAATCTCATGAGATCATGATTATTTTTCAGGCGAAAAGTGATGTCCCGCACGTACGAGATAGCGATACCTGCAAGTTATTGAGTCTTGACGTGACTTAATGAATTAGTACTGTCGACTTTTTGAACTGTCAGATCAGATGACAGAAGCAAGTGTCTTAAACCATCATTTGAAAAAGATTCGGCTGTACGAAGACCATTCAGATAAGTGATACAGTCGTTGTGTATTTGATGGCAAAATGCTTGCTCCTTTACCATGTTTTGCTGCAGGTTGCTCGTATAAAATACTAAATTAGTACCACGAACATGACATAAACTGAAACGATACAAACGCCATTCGTGAATCATCCTCGTAGTCTCATTTGACACTTTTGGCGCTGAAGTAGCCTGTGAAGAAGTTCTCTATGCAGTCCCTCTAGTTGAATGGCTTTTTGGTCTGTTACAGACTCCTCTGACGTTGAATGACTTGCACAAACAAACAAAAAAAATTATTAGTATTGCGAACATAACAATAACTGAAATGATGCAAACGCCATTAGTGAATTATCCTGGTCGTCTTCTTTATAGTATTCGTTTTAGATTTGTTGAGCAGTTTTTCGTATCCAGGGTGAATTTTGTTCAGATCAGATAAAAATTGACAAAGCTATTACAAAAAATAACAATTTTCAAAATTTGAAAAATTCCGTTTTTACAAAATAGGCTAGAAAAATGTGTAGGGAGCCGAACGAGGCTAAATCGTTATATTTTTAGGCTGAAATGGAAGGGTTTTCCAATTTTCATACCAGTCTTTATCAACTTTGCGCCTATATAGTATTTGTTACAGATTTTTGGTTCAGTCGTTATTGTATATGTCAGTCTTATCTTTTATTATTAAAATTTAACTACGAAAATTTTCATTTTTCTGATTCGGAAAAGTTTAATTTTAATGAAAAATTACCTAATGAGTTGTGATTGTAACGAAAGCACACATTTTTTGACAATTATTTATAGACAAGCTCATATTTTCTTCTTTTTTTCTTTTATTACACCAAAAAGTTTTAAAAAGATTGCTTTAATAATTTAGTATGTGATTTTTATCACTTATGGGAACTCCTATATTCGTACGAAAGGCAAAGAAAATCTCGTATGATAATGTTAATTTATCATTCGTATGAAAATATCTTACTTATGACTCTACTTTACTCGCCGTTACAATCAAAATCGATGCAATCTTTAAAAATAATGTAACGGAAACTTTTTATACATTTTCAAATAGTATATTTTTTAACGGGCGCAGCAATGGACAGCAGCTACGAATGTATGTGCATTATGACGTGGTAAGTCATATAGGCCGCCGCGACGCGCCGAGTCAGAGCGAAGCCGAGCTGACAATCGGAGCGGAGCTCTCGTTTGAGCCCGGCAGTCAACGGCAGGCTGAACGGGCGGCCCGCGTGCTGGACGTAGAGAGGGGAAAGCGCGAGCGGCCTCGCGCGGAGCTGCGAGTCGAAGAGTAGTAGTTGACCGATTGTGAATCGATCAGCAGCCCAAAACGTCGAAGCGCAAGCCTAGACAACGAGTTACCTTTCTAAGCGTATTGTGTGCGAGAAGTAACCCAAAGTTTGGTGAGTAATTGTACTTGCGAGTGTGTGAGCGTGTGTGTAGATCGTGCCGTGGTACGTGTGTGTCCGCGTGGCGCAAGGGTTGCCAGTGGATAGCCTCGTCGAGAGCGCGAGTCTGCAGGACGTTGCACTTGCAATGAATGTGTGTGAGTGTGTGACTGTGAGCGGAGACGTGGTGAGTTACCTCGTCATCCGGGTTCGGCGCGACGCGG